>JASANE010014621.1:0-56526 GCA_030248225.1 Trileptium ribeirensis
ATCGCGGGCATGGCTACCGTTTTCACAATATCTCTAATCGGCAAGCCTTTCCCTTAACGGCCGGTTGCATAGCGATGTAAAGACGAGAAAAGCCTCCTACGAGTCTCCCGCGCCAAAGTTGCACCGCCCAGTTTCAGAATTGACGATTACGCATGAGACCTTTAAAGCCACAATTTTTAAAGCCTCGAGATAGGTTCTATGGGCTTTGCGGGTCTAGAAATCTCAAGTCCGCGGGAATTAGTGGCGGTGAGAACATATTCCAATTTTCGCACGCTACAGCGCTCAAAAAAATTTTGGTTGCTATATTTCTGGGTACATACACAATAAATCGTATACGGGAAATCACAAGTTACAGTTACGGCTTCTTCATTCGGAGAAGAATTTACCATAAAGGTTCCACGGGTTGCCTTTGAAATGGCCTCAGAAACACCGCATAAACTTTATTTGATCTAAAGTATGTACAAGTCTTGAACCAAACTTCCTTTCTTCTCGTAATACCTTTTTTTTTTATCAATGCGATTTGACAAAATTTTTCAATTCCCCGGTATAAACACTTCCAGTCGATATACTGGAACCAAGCACGCTAAAAAATTAAATACTGCGAAAGGTAGTTTGGTTGAAAGACTTGTACATACTTTAGATCAAATAAAGTTCATGCGGTGTTTCTGAGGCCATTTTAAAGGCAACCCGTGGAACCTTTATGGTAAATTTTTTCGAATGAAGAAGCCAGTAACTGTTAACTTGTCGATTTCTAGTATACGACTTTATATTATATGTATTACCCAGAGGTGTGCGCGAGCAAAATTTTTTGACGCTGTGGTACGTGCGAAAATTGGATGCTTGTTCACGGCCACTAGTTCTGTACCCGCGGACTTAGAGAATTTCTAATACCGCAAAGCCCATAGACCTATCTCGAGGCTTTAAAAGTTCATAATTATTGGCTTTAAAGGTCTTATGCATTGAGCTTGATAATAGCTAATTACTTGAAACTGGCATACGACTCTAAGGCTACGCGACGAAGAACTGACCCAATTTTGTCATCTTACATCGCTACTGGCCAACCAGCCATTTTAAGGGAAAGGCTTGCCGATTAAAGATATTGTGAAATTGGTCACATACCAGTCCCATGATTTTTGCCATAGCACAATAAAATTTCACAAATCGCTTTAGTTTTTCTGATGGATAGACTATTGCCGCTATAGGAAATGAACCATCCAGCCTTTTAAACACCGCCCCGTAAAGGAACAATTTAGTCCCGCCGATGACAGTGCACACAGCAAAATAAAAGCACCCGCAAAGCTACCAATAAATATAATCACGTAGTATATAATATAATAGCTGTTGCTAAATAGAGCCGCCAAGTTTTCACGATATTACTCAATAAACGGAATTACTATGTTGTTTTGATGGCGCTAACTATTTATTCGTTTCGACAATAGTGCATAAATACTGAACATGTAGTATTGTGAACATTACAGATACCATATAATTGATGATATGCCCTCTACCTAAGATTTGAGCCCTTGGCGCTTACGGTCTAAATTACCTAAGTCGATAGTATTTTGAAAATTATACATAATATTGATTTTAGCAGATTAAATGTTATTGATTGTTCTTGCTTAAGCATTTTACGTCTTACTGTTTTCTGATATACTTGAGCGCCTAGGTATACAGCGTTCACTGTGGCAAATTTTTTAAAGAGTTGCAATAAAAAGTGTGTTACTTTTAGGAAAACTGCTACAGAAACTATGTCAATTAAAAAAGCGCTACAGAAGCTGTCACTTCTTGAAAAACCGATACAGAAAATGTCGTTTTGACCGCTACAAAAGCTATAACTTTTAGATAAAAAACGGGCACAGTTTACCATTTATCAAGAAGTTAATTTCTTTTTGTTCACTAACGTAAAACTTACCTCATAGGGTTAGTGCCTTTTACTCAAAACCGGCAACCATTTATAATATACATCATTGCGATCAATCCCTCAAAAGTTAGGGTACTAAAAAGAAGCCGACGTAGCATTTAACAGAGTAGTAGAAAAAAGCCGGCGTGGTGTTTGGCCGTGCTTTTTCGTGGACAATTTCCGTATTAAACGCTGTCATAGTTTTGACATTGCATTAATCATTCCTTACATGTAATGAAAAAATACATATGTGCGCTACGTCAAATGTTGGCTACGCAGGCTATGTTAGTTGAAGTTATTGTATGGTCATTAGCTCTGAACCTGAACTGTAAAATTATGTTCATGTGACCATGTTCATAAAATCTATATTGACGTAGTTTAACACAGTTTCAACCGAATACATAGCATTGCTGTTGCTGATTCTAAACAAGGATTATCTCACTAGCATATATACGTGTTAAATTATCCCTAAGCTATGCGACTTTGGCCGAAATTTCCATAACGACCAGTGTTTTTATAGTATTGGTTTTATAGAGTGTTTATAGTGCATTATAATACTGGATAAACAGTTTTATTTCTTGTGGTAGGAACTTCAGTTTCCCTACAAATGTATTTTAGACATCGGTCCTTACAAAACGAGATAATGATACCATTTTCAACGCGTCTGTATGCATGTATCATACAGTATATATCATACATGCCGAAAAAGGGATTTAGGGGGCTACCCCGCCTGAAGGCATCGTGCGCTGATTGGTCTTGATAGAATTTTAGCCAAACTAGGGTGAAAATTGAGGTTAAATTGTCAAAAATGAAGGAGGTGGAAGGGGACGGGTCGTCAACTTTTTCCAGCTCCGCCCTGAACGACCCCTTAAGGTCCTCCACCCACTATATTTGTGTCCGTCAATATGCATATCACATATTTCTGCGTGTCAATGTACCGCGATAATAATCATAAAAATAATAACTAGTCATAATAACTTGTTAAATTTCTGAATCGGGGTGACGGTCGAATCATCTACACCGATTTAAACTAGATGCTGTACAGGGGCGGTTAAGTAAATTGCGGCAATATGTTTTAACATTCCATCAGAAAAAGTAAAAACCCTGAAAGCGTTTTACACAGGATGTACTAAACTAACATTCTCAGTCTTTTTGATCAGAGTCGAATGAAGGGAAGAATTGATAGCTGTCAAAATAAATCCGAGCTCGCGATATAGGCTTTGGAAGAGAATTGGTAATTACTAAACGGTCGTTGTCCCTAATTTCGTTTAAAAGTTTCAACTACCGCGAACCACGGATTGTTGTAGGAGTTCCCTGTCTGCGCCTCTGGCTCGTAAACCGTCCACTTGCTCATCGCGCAATAACATTGCTTGCTGTAAAATCTTCCGCCTTTATACATCGAAGTAATAAACACAAGCATTAAATCACCACGGCTTCATACCTTAAATCTTCAGGGCTCCTGCTTACCACGAGTATATTGTCTCGTCATCCTTCTTCCTTCAAATGGAACGATTTACCCACCGATCGAATGATGATACCCGGAGTGGCAATCGATGAAGTAACAAGTGGCGCATACATGGGGAGCAGTATTATATATCACCTGACACTCGGATCCGTCGCGGCCTCCCCGTTCCCCCATGCGAACTAGCGTGATCCCTCACCCCCCGAGGCGCCGCACCTAATCCCGTGCAGAAAGCATGCGTAAAATTTTAGAAAATGAACAAAAATTGGGCGAACATACCAAAAATCAGTGGAAAATTTGCAAATATTAAGAAAACTTTTCGATGCAAAAATTTCGAATATTTATCCCCTCACGACCCCCCGGGCGCGACCGGCTGATCCCCTGGAAGGACTTCTGCCTGGCGTTTCGGACGGTGACCATGTTTAAATTAGCGGCTTGTAATTACATTGTTTGGAAAGAAGCTACTTAATTGCCATACATGGTCAAGGTCAGAGACAGGGGGAAGGGGGTGGATGAGCGTTTGGCATCGCGAAAATCAGCTAGGGGGAAGGGTGAGTGCGCGGAGCAGTGGGCACCGCAAAAAGCACCTCGGGGAGGCCGGACCATAGGGCTGGTTCGGGCCTCAAGCGGTGGCCCCCAAGGGCATGTATGTTAATTGTGATTCGGGGTGCGGTTAGGTCTTAACTAACTTAGTGATGCGCTTTGTATTGGTGTCACAGCTTAGCTTTTGTGCTAATTAATGCCGAGAACTGATAAACTCGCACTATGAAATAAATTGGAGGCACACAAAATATATACGTCTGAAAAATTACAAATTTTTCTTTATCTTTTCAGCATTCGATTCTGTAGCCAACACGACACAGAACTTTTTGACTAAGAAGCAAGCCAATGGTTCAAAACAGCTTCACTTCAGCATTCGACGTAGTTATCGTTGTATAGCAGATATCAGTTAACGCGATATTGTCTGAAAAGCCATATGGCTGTGTTATGTTCCGAAGCCAGGCGTAGAGTTCGACCAACTTGATATAACATTTGACTTGAACGGATTAACCAATATAACAGTGAAACAACTCAAACGTGACTAAACTGGAACACACATAGCTACACCAACATTGTAAACAAGCCAAAAGCATAGCCATGTTAATAATTGCTAAAGTAATTTTAAATATTCAAATTTCTATAAATCGTACAAAATTCATTGCTGGAAATACCGAATTACAGAACATACGTTTAGGGTTATTTCAACTGTGCATTTTAACTAATGTGCACAAGCCACCATAAAGTTGTGGTAAGCATAAGCTGGAGGGGTCTATTGGCAAACGGAAAATTATTGTTTAGTATTTAATGTATGTATGGACCTAGTGTATACAGCCATCGGTAATAAAATTGGATGTATACATACCAAACCGCCCAATTACTATTATTCTGTTTTAGCTCGCAAGGCTACACAGAGTTTTTCGTTTTATTTCCTGGATTAATTTACATTTCGAGTATCAATGAACAATTATTGATCGCCGTGTAGTATCGAACCCCGAACGCTCTAGTGAAAGCGACGTTTTCTAAACTGCCAAAGCGAGCCTGAGCTATTTGGGAGCTATCACTCGGATCTTCCAGGTTCCTAGAAAAGCGAGCGAACAACAATACGGGTCCAATCGTTCAGAATTCGTCGAAGTTGCATTACACATTCAAACGTTATTTCTTGTCGAATAACTAGGCGTTAAAGGGTTAAACATGTGGCTTCCTAAGTTTTGATTAGCCCTTTGCTTCCAGAACTAATTTACATTTCGAGTATGAATGAACAATTGTTTGTCGCCGCGAAGTAGCGAACCCCGAACGAGTGGTCAAAGTCAGGTTTACTAACCATTGCGCTATCTCGGCGCTATTGCTTGAATCCTTAAGGTTCCTCGCACAGCGTGCGAACAACACGCCTGCAATTGTGCAGTATTCGTCGACTTTAGTGTGTACTACATATTTAAACGTAATTTGTTGTTGTCGAACAACTGTAGGTGTTAAAGGGATAATTTGTGCACTAACATGAAATGTGGTTCCAATAGTAGGTAAAATAATTTTCCGACACTAATAGGATATTAACCCAAAAAACAATTGTCATTTATCGTCCAAACAGAAATTTTTGGACCGGCACCGCCAATCTGAGTCGAACCATGTCACAGTCTGAAAGATTAATAGGTTAATTAGTTACGGTTAAAACTATCATAATTGCATTATTTCACACAAATTGCACATGTAGCTCATTAAACAATAAACCGATTCTGTAGCTCATTAAACAATAAACCGATTCAGCTGCGTTCGACTTCGGCGCAGCTCATTGATGCGGTTCGAATGGCACATAATATTGTACCTCTATTGAAAAAATGATAATTTTCGGTGCCGCTGACAGGTCACAAAATTGGAAAAAATGTTAGCTCGGTGTTGCTGTGCACCGAATATATGTTATGTCGGCGCATGAAAGACCAGACTCAAGAGCACTGCGCTCCAATTGGGTTCACCTCAGTTCGATAAATGACACATGCAAATTTCGTTTGGTTTGGGATTTAAATTTCTAATTATTTTGTGCTATATACAATGAAATTTTTAAAATGAGATTAAAAATGCGCAAGATATTTCATTTTGGTGTGGCACATATAGCCAGATGTAGAAACAAACTATTTCTTCAATAATGGTGATGTTAGGATATTAATAGGAAACATGGATGATACAGGAAACGCAGTTTAACCCTTTAACGCGCGAGCTAGTGTGTGTGTTGTACAACGTTTGACAAACTCAACCACGCCGCGGATGGAACCCCGATCGTATGCATGAGAACGGCTTACGCAAACCGCTAAGCTATCTGCGAGCTGTTAATCGGTTCCTTAAGGAACCTCACAAAGTGAACGATTAACAACGCGTGAGCCAAGATACGCAACGCGACATACTTAGTTTACGCAATGCATTGAAATATGCGCTAATGGTAATTGGCAGACGTGGCATTCAAGGGTTAATCACAGCAAGATGCTGTGGCTAATCGGAACTCGCTTCATAATTGATACTCTTGGCAAGTTTTAAAAATCGCGTGATCAAAGCTGTCTATCTTTCGAGTGTTGTGAAAATTAATACTGTGTCTCCGAATTGGCGCTTTTCGGATGGATGATATAATCGGAAAACCACGTCTCGGGGCACACCAACTAGGCCATAAGGGCACAGATATGAAAACTTTTCGATACATACATCTACTAATTGCATGTTTCCAAAAATTGTATATTTGCTTGTTGTAACTATTATAGGATTTGAGAATTCATATCATGACGAACAATAATTCTCTTGCTGGACGAGCATATCTCAACTGTTACAGCGATCCCATTTTGTACTCGTGGACAAGCGCAGATGGGTTTCGTGCCTATACGAACGCTGCGTTGTTGCCTACGGTGGTCCCAAAAGAACCACTTCAGTTGTCAATCAGCTACGATCGCTGTATCGAGCTTCAGCTAACTAACCCGGAACTTGGAAGCAGTCCATTGGTTCCCGAAGGACTGCTTGTCAACTCTGCCAACACTCATGCTCTAGTTGTTGCCGCTGATCGGAAGTCCGCAGTGCTCATTAGTCTACCGAAAGCGTTTTGGTCGTTATCAAGGGGTAGCGTTCTCCAAGGAAGTAGTAGTTTAAGCGATGAGCGTAAACCAGGGCATCTTGAGTTGGAATCCATGTACGTCTGCCGATCTCAGTCCGTCCTGTTGCTACAACGTTGCCCAAGTGGCGCTGCTCGCTACGCGGATCAGCGGAAAATCCTTGATTTTCACTGGCTGCCTGATGTGTTTTATTGCTTTATGTTGCTCATCGATGACAGTACGTTGAGAATCTACGACGCTCGGTCATCCCGGCTTGACCCGATTCAGACGATACGTATTTCAGACCAGGAATTTGGGTCGAAATTATCTACTTCGACATTGTCAAGAAATCGTTTCGGCGCATCATTTGCTGAATTTCCGATATCGTTCGATGTCGGCCCACGCATTGTGAAACCGGCAGTTCGAAAACTAAACGAATCTCGAGCGATTCATAAAACGATATCACCAGTGGACGATTGTGTTTATTTGCTTTATGTTCTATCTGCGAATGGAGATGTTTTTATAGCCGTTTTGGATCTCGCGGTACATCTCGTTGCAAGATATCATGTTTATGGACCACTTCGGATGACTCCGCCAGCTGAAGATAACTATGGCATGGACGCATGTACGCTTAGGGTTATAAATCGGGAATGCGCGTCAGCAGTTGTGGGATCCTGCAGCAGTGTTTATTCAAATATGAGTTCGACTGAGCAGCCCGTTGTTCTAGCCATTGGAACGGCGGGCGGAACTATTTATCATTGTATTGTTGTTGAAGCCGAAGATGAATGTGAAGATGTCAGTTTTCCGTTTGGTTTAGAAAATTTACCACCAGTTATTTGCGTTTATGAATGCATTGAACTCGGACAAGAGAGCATCACGATGGATAACGGTAATAGAGCAAATGAATTTGGTAGAAAATATGGTGACGGCGAAAATAGTGGTTTCACGGAGATAAAATCTTGTGGGGAACTTGGTATTCTGGTAGGGTGCGAAGAAGATGGGCTGGTGATTTTCAAAGACCCAAACAACCCTTTGCGGTATTTTGCATCGCCAAATACTGGGACTGATCTCTACTCGCTAAAAATTTTCTGGATTTCGGATTTGGTCGCTCAAAGCTGTGGAGAGTGGAATGAAAGTGTGCCAATGGTGACCAAAGGTAGTAGGGTACAGCATTTATTACATCTACGGCGCGGACAAGGTCTTTCTTGTGAACCAAACAGTGAAGACTCTATTTGCGGCGTTGTATTTTTACCAATGACATCAACAGAATTTGGGTCTAAAAATATACTTACATCTTATGTATCTGTTGCGCTTCCAAACCGGCAGAATATTCATATAAAAATTGATGATTGCCAAGGTACTATATTCAGTACAGCAGTCCCGAATAGTAAGCAGCTGGCGACCACAGGAACTGGCGAACCATCGGAATCTTCTGAGCCTGTGCCTTCTTTTATCGATCATATTCGCGCGATTGTTAGCAGGAACGAGCGACAGCCAGTATTGAAATCAATGTTACCTGAAAGTATTGCGACTGCAAGTAACCAAGAGCTATATGGAATAGCTGTGGATGCGATTACTACGCTGAACGACGAGTATCTCGTAAAGCTACGCTCGGCACGTGAAGAATGCGATAGACGAGTTGCAAAGTTGCAGCAAGTTCGAGTGCAACAAACTGAACAGCTTGCTGATTTGGAATCGAAACATGGCGAAGGCCAGCGACGAAACGCCGGGCTATTCTCGCAGGCTAACGGGATCGAACAGCGACAGGCATGGCTGACCGAACGCATGGATTCGTTGCTGGTAAAACTTCGATCACATTCTGGCTTCCTTTCTGACGCTGAGCGAACAATGATTGAACAGCTACGCAATATAGTCAAACAGCTTAATAACATGGATGCCAAATATCAAAAGCTGAAAAATTCTGTGGCTCAGCTGCAGAAGAGTTTGGAGTGCAGTAGTGCTTTTGACCATTCACGTAGCGGAGAAGATCGTAACAAACAAGGTGCTGAAACTCAGTTGGTGGGTCCGCGACAGCCGAGTTGGAATAAAAACAGCGTACTTATGCCGTATCAGCTTGAACGATTGCGGCATTTGCTTGATGATCAGAATGAGCAGATTGAACAGATTGTTAATTGTGTATCAGACTAACAACTACTCAGATAAAAGCATTACTAATCAATGTTGAATACGTTATAGTTTAAGGTATTGATCACACTTGTTGCGTGATCGTGTTGCGCAGTCTTTGAACGCAGCACACCGACAAAGTTCCGTCATAATAACCTGTTTTCTTATTACCCAACTAAAGAATATAACACGATTAAACGATTGTATGAAATTCTCTGAGTGTAAATCGTTGCCTCGTCAATTAACCTGTTGCAAGCCAACTTGGCTAGAATTTGGCTTGTTTCTTCGATTTTCCACCGATTTAAACAGTCTATGACGTGTTGTATAGGACTGCACACATTCGACAGGCATTTGAGTTTCTTGTGATCATAACCAAATCAAATGTTGATTATTTGATTGGAATTTGGTTGTCCTACCGCATAAGTTTTCCTATAAAGGCAATGGTATCTTGCTTGCAGATTATGTAGAACATACTTAATGCTATGTTAGGACATTGCCAACTATCGTTTACCGTTAAGTGTATATGTAAGCTACTAGGTCCATGAACATATTACTTTAGGAATCAAAAATCTCTTTTTTTCCGGATGAATAGTAGACTTAAATGCCTTGTTGTCTAATCCTATTTATGTTCATAGGTTCATAGCCATCATGCACAACTGTAGCATTTACAAAATACACTGCACCACATCTAACGCTATTTATTAAGATCTATGTTTCGACATAGTAACTTTTTGGAAAATTGCTTAATATTGACAAACTACTTCCGGTTAAGTACATGCAGCAGGTAAATTAAACTTAATTATACACTTGTTATTGTGAACATATTGGCAGCTGTGTGTAAAAAAATTTCTGTTGTATATTATTAATTGTAGTTGTCTTTATGGATGTATGAATTAATGTGTATCGCCGCCTGTTTGTCCAGCAGCTGTTAAACAATTTCAGACCAAAATCAGCCCAAATACTGTGTTCTTGGTCCATAACTTGGTTACGGGTTGGCCGATTTCGTTGACATTTTTACATTGAATATGATCATTTATCTCGTATCAACTGTAATGTTTTCAGCCGTATTTTTATACGTCCTCTTGGGAAGAATAACGGGTTCAGTTCCATATTCAGATGGAAAATTAATCCTAATTGTAGTTTGTTTCGATCTGTATCGTGGCAGTAAGTCGGCTGATTTAGATAATTTTATCACAGAGAGTGTATTGATAAGCATATTGTTAGAATAATTATTGATTCACAGCTCGTCATATGTAAAAAGCAACTTGTGTTCTAACTGTCTGGGTAAAATTGGTTCTTTTATTATCTTGCGGTTTTTTGTGCTCCGGATTTGACTCAAATATTCATAGTGCAATGTATTTAACAGGGAATAACTGGAACCGAAATTTATCGGAACCACCAACCGAACCCGTCCATTTAAATCGGATCCGGAACCGGAACCTGGTCTTCGGAACGTATATATCGTAAAATAAGTGAAGGGCAAATGAAGTTACTGTGCATTTAAGATGTATTACAGATAAATTTTACATTAGGCTCAATGAATTGCTGTGACATTATTATTATTGCTGTCTATAACTTTGAAAAGTTGACGAAGCGATTGTTTATTTGCCGTTCAAGATGTTGGTTCTGGGCCGCCAGGGCAAACAAATATCTTCCATTATATAACCTTCTGTAAGCTGCGTGAAACTGAGTGTGCTAGTAACACATGGAGCGTAATCTAGAAAATTTCGCACTGACTCTATTCGCCTCCCTTTACTAGACGTACGTTTGTTACATGGTATTCCATAGGAAACTTGAAATTATTGGTTAGCTGTGGTTCTAAAAGAAAATAAAAGAATGTATACCATAATTTTATGATAAGTGGTCAGAGATATTGTTAAGGCTAATGTTGGACAACTAGTATCCGTCAGCTAGATGATGATGGTGATTTTCTGATCAATGATATAAATTAGACAAACTGTGGAACCGCTCCTACATAGTTTTAATAAATACATTTACACGTGGATTACATCTTTATGTGGTGTAAAATAGCTGCTACAAGTATCCACCAGGCTAGGACAATTTGTTGTGTTAAGTTTACTTTTGTTTGGCTGCATTGGAACTTTAGTATATACTTTGTATGTATAACGTATTTTTGAATACCGAGAAAAGAATAAAAATGAAGGAAAATTTAAAAAGATTTTTAAACCCGAATTCCGCTATGGTTTTTGTCTATTGCCGGAACCGCAACAACACGATTTTTGCCGGAACCGGAATTCCGGTTACTCCCTGGTATTTAAGTAGCATCTAACTAATCAGTGGTATTACCATGAAAAATTACCCCGAAAAACAAGGGTGGCGATGCTAATTAAAGAGAAAACATCTTAATTTATATTTATTCTCAGGCAGTAATTTAGGTCAAATTTGTGTGGCATATTTTTATGGCAGTATTTTATATATCTTTATGTATAAGAGTTGAATTGAATCAATTCCTATTAACATGGAGTAACACCATCCTGTTTTACAACCTATGGAGGAAGTCAAAACATTTTTCGAATGTTGACAACTGTAATGTAGCCTCATCCATGTAAGCTATGTCTACATACTTTCAGTTTGCAATAGCAAGATAAAAATTGAAACAGTGGTTGCTAGAAGCTAAAATTTCTAGAATACTGCTATAGATTACTTTTTGGCGAATGATATGTTTCAGTGTTTCTTAGATATGTGTTTGCACCACTTGCTCAACGTATGTTTGATAATGTTCAATAGTAATTGAGTTCAAAACATATATTTTGTGCACCACTCAAACATGTATTTTGAGAAACTATTTTTTCGTTATTTTTCCTGGAATCACTAATTTATACCATATACCATATCGATTAGGTGTACAACACAAAGTGATGTTTTTAACACAGTAGTCCCAAAGCAGAGCATCTACTTGGAACCAAAACGTCGGTTAGATTATATAATGGTTTTGGAAGACTGTTAGAAGTATGGTTAAATATGAAATGGCATTTTTATCAGTTGTGAAATGTTTGAAAGATGCGTTTGATGGCCACAGGTATATATACGAGACCATGCTTATCTGTGAACGTTTTGTTACTAACAAACTGAGGCAAAAAATTTTCGCGTGGGCAAATGGTTGCATATTTGGTAGCGATAAAACGCGTTTAGCTTGCGTTTTTATAAGATAGCTACAAATTGTCACAGCTCAACAAGCAAAAATGTTTGTCATGATTGGTTTTCGTGCGTTACTGGAGAATTCCAAATACTAGAAATTTTATGGGTGACGTAACTTTTGTGTTCACACCATAAAGTATAATAGATACAAGCCTGTTAAAAAAGTACACGTATATAATAGATATATACGAGGAAATTGTCTTGTGGAATTCACTCTGTTACATTTCAACCGCACTCGTATCATTTGACCAAATATTATGTGTATGTAATTTTTTCCAGTGTCAAAAAAACCAATTGCATAAGTTATTAAGGACAATGGATTTTTCATGACTAAGACTGGCAGTGTATTGAACGCTGCATAACATGGCCTTTCCAGATCATGCATTGTTTTTCTTCCTAGCCGATCCCCGTCTTAGGTGATCATTTATAAAATTTTCCTTTTTAAAGCCTAAGCCTAGCCTGTGCTCACAGTTGAACGTCAATTTTGTGGCCTTCCATCGAGAAAAATGGTACCGATAAAACGTGTTAAGCAAATTTTTTTTTATTTATTTGGTTGAAAAATTGCATATGCAATCTGTAAGTGTGAAATTGTCATTGTGACATGTAGTGTAGTAAACCGTTTATCATATGATATTACTGCCCCAATAGCCTTCATACTTGTAGTGGTCTTTCAATATTCAGTAGGTGATTCGATGCTTCTGTTGCTTTGGAATATGTTTTAAAATGTTTTCTTTGAATCGTTACTGACTGTCAACTATATATAATTTGACCTTCGCCAGTAAACGCAAACGGTTGAATTTTAACGGGGCAGTCGCCGTTCAAATTTTGTAGAATATTTGCCCATTAAGTAGGTACTAGATTGTCGGTCTATGAAATTTGGTACGTGGATTGAGCTGATGTCGTTTTCGCTGTATTGTATAAGGTAAAGCTGTTCTATTTTTCTTACGATAAAACTTCCGCCTCTAAATGTGACGGTTCGATCCTGTTATGACGGCTAATGCGTTTTATATCGTGATGACCAGATGTTATATATACATCCGATGACCTAAAAAATTTCTGTGCATATATACTTAATACAAAACAAATTTAAAGTTAATACCATAACTGTGGAAATATTACACGGGGCCACCGCTGTTCGCCCCGCGCGCCCGCCCCTCGCCCCCCCCTACAACCTGAAGGGCCAACTTGCCCCGGGGCCCCCCCCCCCCCCCCCCCCTAATAACCCACTTGGGCCACCAAATTTTGCACACAAAACGGCCTATAACAGGCCACCGATCTGTCTCGCACTTAAAGTTCTGTTTTTATCAGTAGGCGAGCAGCCAGGGCGTAAATCTGATCCCGCCCCCGGCCGCCTATTCCTTTTCGTTCGCCCGCAACTGCAAGAAACTTCCAAAAAACTTGGAACGATTCGAGCGCCCTGACCGCTCGTATATTTCGGCTATTCGATAAGCCTCGCGCCTACCAGCACGAGGTTTTGTGCTGTTTACCATCCTCTGGCAACACACTAAGTAGGTCCGATCGTAAGCAATGGGCTGTGTTATTGATCGACGATGACCAGAAGCGATTGTGTTCTATCGTAGCATTGTAGCAATGTTTACATTTGTATATATATGTATTTTGTTATTAATGTTGTTGAGGTATAGTTGTTGCTCTAAATTTTGAAAGTTCTGAAAAATTGAAATTTTCCGTCATCTTAGGGACTAAGCCACGACTAGCGTGGCGGAGGGGTAGTGCAGGGGTATAAAAGAAGAAGACCCAATGCAGCATTGGGGCCAGTCGAGAACAGTGGCCGCAGAGTCGGCATTTTTCTTTTAGGCGGTTGTAGCCTCTTTTACGTTTGGTTTGTGCAGTTTGCCGGGTTTTCGTTTTCTTCTGGTTTTAATCTGCCCCGGAGGGCCTCTCACTGCGTAGACACAGTGTAGTGTCCCTCCTGGTGATCCCTTCTGCATTTCATGATTGCGCTGGCAAGGGCTGCCCTTGCGGGTGCGGGTGTGTCCGACGGATGCTCCGTGCTCCCGTAAGTGCAGCCCCAACAAAATCAGGAAAATTGCACGCTAGATGGTATGCAGAATTCAAATTCTCGCCGGGTCACAATTTTAGTTTCAGACCCGAGGGTGAAAAGTTTTTGTTTTTAGTGATGTGAATTGAATGCAATGGGAAGGCGGAAGGACATAGGGACACGGGAGGGGTAAGAGGATTAAAATGGCGTGTTGACCTGGAGGCAACGTTATAATAGACACAAAGAATTCAGCATAAGTGAGAACCAATGCTAGGCTCCCTTTCAAAATTTAGACCATTTGTTCCCTGAGCATTTCAAGAGCTACGTAGCTGACGGCTCGTTTCAAAACCAGTCCTCCATGCCGAGTAGGCACGGTAGGGGACCTTAATAATTTGCATCAAATAGTTTAGGGCCCTGTCGCAAATTTGCACTACAGGACATCACCGAATTTTAAATGATTTATAAAGGACTATGGAGCCTCGTTTGACTCGTTCTCCTCTCGGGCTCGCTTTCGAATTAGTAGCAAAAGTTGAGGTTGCATTATATTAAAGTAAACGTGGTCGGCTCCAGGTCACGCGACTTAAAGACCAACTTTTTGGGAATAAAAGAATCATCCGGCCCAGAACGGACGTGGTCATTTGTACGCAGAGAGTTGTTCAAAAGATGTGAAGAACGGAACCCCTGACGCAGCTCCGAAACTTGAGCTCCTGCCCTGAGCTTTATTTTCATTCAGTGAAATTCAACTAACTAACCTCAGAAGCAGACGGGTCTCATGTCGTGAAGAAACGGTAGAGCACTCCGTCATGAACTTTTAGCAACAAAATAACTATCGTGGGGTCGATGCGGCTGCTCCATAGGTAGTGACGTTTCATGACCTTTCGTGCGTTATATTCCCCTACTTTTCACGGTTTTAGTAATCGTACTGTTCCAACCAAACAGGGGTATTCGAAGTGTTTTAACGCAAATCCTCGCTGTTTCCTTTTGGTTTCAAATTAAAAATTTTTGGCTGAGGGCCGCGGCAGCATTCGCGCCGTATTCGTGCTTGCAAATGACTGCGGGCCTGCACTTACATTGAAAGCGCCCTGAGAAGTGCGCCACTCCCTTAAGAAGCGAGATGGAATCAGCTGCGACGTTCGCTTGATCTGAATATAGTTAAAATTGTTCGGGACCACACCACTTAGTCGAGCTACGGCCCTGAGGAGGATACAAAGTAATAGTCTCTCCAATCTTTTCTTTTAAACAAAATTCATAGGCGCGGACCCTCACCCCGTGTAGACACGGTGGGTCCTCGTTATAACAATCTGTTTTAATATCAAACCACGAGTGCCAAAAAGTTTCTAGGGAGCCAACGTTGCTCAGTAATCGGGAGACGCGGCAGTGCCTCCCCCTTTGACAAGACCCGCGTTTTCTATCTGACTCTGGCGCAAGCAGATTTCTCTATTATAGATCGTCGTCACAGGTGATCCGCAGCTGACGTCCAGACTCAGTGAAACGACTCCAAAGGAGTGTAAAGAAAAGGCTCTATCACAAGCATGTTTTGAATACGGTAACCCAGTGCGCATTTACCAGTGCAGTTAACAACTGGCTAGCGAGGGAGCGATCGTGAGCATAGTGTCAAAAGGTCTATGCATGACCCTTGGGGTATAAAATTGTGGGGCACGCCGAGCTGATTTTTCACGTCCCCTATCGTAGGGTTGTGTTGACAGGAATTTCACATCACCAGTCACAGGCATAAGGGGTATCCTGCGATGTACCCATGTAATCTGGTTGTATATAATATATTTTGACTGTTTGTGAGAGTTAAATAAAAATGCCGTTAACTCAATAAAGTGTTAGAGTGTCAATTGTTGAACGTACACGATACTTTTCGTTAAATTAACACTTCAGGAATTTAGGACTAAAATTGCCAGCGCACAGGATAACTCAGATCTCCAAGGATTAGGACAATACTACAACATAGGACCCAAACAATACTGCCATGTCAGCAATCGTAACCAAGCCGCTAGAAGAATCTTGCAACTAATTAAGCTTTACTCGAGGGGTACCTGAGAGATTATTACGGGAGTGCCAAACTACCCATAAGAACCCGGGGATCAGCCCTCCAGAGAGAGAAATGAGGAAAAGGCGGGTCAGCCTTATCACCTGTGAGCAGGCTTAATGGTTGACCCTCCCTCAGGGGGACCTTCATGCCGCTAGATACGTGGGCCAATATAGGGGCCAGGCCGAACGCCCTAGTAAACCCGCCGGCAGCGTGCTAAGCTAAGCGGTTCCCTTAGGTCAACTCGCGGTTCACCGGGGAGTCGTGGAAGCCGGGGTTGTCTGGGCGGGTCAGCCTTATCACCTGTGAGCAGGCCTAAGGGTTGACCCTCCCTCAGGGGGACCTTCATGCCGCTAGATACGTGGGCCAATGTAGGGGCCAGGCCGAACACCCTAGTAAACCCGGCGGCAGCCTGCTAAGCTAAGCGATTCCCTTAGGTCAACTCGCGGTTCACCGGGGAGTCGTGGAAGCTGGGGTCGTCTGGGCACCACGCCAAGACAAATGGTGGTGCAGCTGGGATCCCTTAGGGCCAGAACTGGTCCTAGTATAATTAATTGGGGGCTACGCCCTGACCCGTCAATAAATTTCTGGTTAGGAGAGTTTTATTTTACTTCATTTCAAAATTATCAGGCCTGAAAATTTCCCGCGGGAAAACGGGAAGCTCCGGAAGTTGACTTGGGCCCAACAGGCCTTTCTTTTTTCTATTTTGCAACGTTCTCATACGAAGAGTTTCCCCAGTTGTACCAGTTTTGCGTTTGTCAAGTGTGTGGCTTCCTAGCATTTGACAGCTTTATGTTTCCATGTACGACCACTTTCCAGCTTCCCAAGTGTTCCTATTCCAAGTAGTTTTTAGTTTCCTGCATTTTAACATTTTGTTATTTCGTAACTTTTTTAAGCTTCCTTTATTACCGTTTTCCAACATTTTTGTTTTGTACTTCCCAATATTTTCCTGTTTCCCTACGTCCTTTTCCAAAATTTCTTCGGTTTTCGATTTCACAACATTCTCCCATTTTTTTGTGTTTTCTGATTTAACATTTATCTGTTAGCCAATTAACAAGTTACCGTTTTTAACATATTCTGAGTTTCTTCCCATTATCCCGATTTCCCAATTTCGCGAAACAATTTCCTTGTTTCCCAATTTCTATTTTCCCGATTTGCTAATTTCGCGGTACAATTTCTCCGTTTCCTAATTTCTGTTTTCCCGATTTCCCGATATAATTTTTCCGTTTCCCAATTTATGTTTTCCCGATTTTCCAGTTTCCCGATTTCCCAATTTCCCGTTTACCCGATTTCCCAATTTCCCGATACAATTTCTCCGTTTCCCAATTTCTATTTTCCCGATTTTCCGTTTTCTCAATTACCCAATGTCCCGTTTTCCTAATTTCCCGATTTGCCGTTTTCCCGATTTCCTAATTTCCCGACGCAATTTCTCCGTTTCCCAATTTCTGTTTTCCCAATTTCCCAATGTCCCGTTTTCCAATTTCCCCTTTTCCCAATTTCCCGATACAATTTTTCCGTTTTCCAATTTCTATTTCCCGATTTCCCGTTTTCACAATTTCCCGATTTCAATTTACCGTTTTCCTAACTTCCCGATAGAATTTCTCCGTTTCCCAATTTCCCGATTTCCCAGTTTTCCGTTTTCCCAATTTCGCGCTTTCCCAGTTTCCCGATTTCTCAATTTCCCGATTTCGCAATTTCCCGTTTTGCCTATTTCCCGTTTTCCCGATTTCCCGTTTTCCCAATTTTTCGATTTCCCTTTTTCCCAATTTCACGTTTTCCCAATTTCCCGATTGCCCGTTTTCCCGATTTTCCAATTTCCCGCTTTCCCACCCGTTAAAATTAGAAAATGCGAAAAGAGAAAGTTTACTCAGTCTTCACAGAAAATCAAGTAACCAAACAAAAAGGAAATACAATTCAGTTATGTGTCTATTATACAAGACACACATGCAAATAAAATAAAATTTCCCGCAGGAAAACGGGAAGCCTCGGAAGTTTACTTTGGCCCCACACTCTATCTCGAGCAAATTAACGCTACCAAGCCGGCACAGGAGTCGCAAGCGTGCGCACAATAATACCAATCGATCCAGTCTATGGAGATCATTAACGAATTCAGTATCGTTAAGCACAGTGTCAACCGAGAAAAAACAGTATTTGGGACCTCCTTGCCACACCGATTGCGATAGATAAACTCAGCCAGAGATGGTGCGTGACAAAGGAGTTAGTGAAAGTCAAGATTAGCTTCGCCAAAAATTCGTTGTGCACGAGCCGATTGAATTCACACATAATAAGGCCGACGAAGCCGTATGGACACGTCCAAACCAATAAAGGCGCAAGATGAACGGAGGCTGCCTTCGTAATTCCATCGTCTCCTATATCCATTGAAGTAGCAATGTGGTCATCTAATCGATGACTGCCAGTCGCGGCTTTCCATACATTTACAGCACATTAGGTTCCCACTTAGGTTGACCTCAAATTCACTCCCCATTATTTGCTGGAGCGCGTGGATATCCCGGCATTGACCCATCAATTCCATGAAGAGTTCTAACGAAGTGAAAGCTATGATACTGGGGTACAACCCTGTAAAACGGAGCTCAATTGAAGAAGTCACACCTAAAAGATATGTCTCAACATAGCGGCGGCCCGCTAAGAGTGGTTGGTACTAGCGTTGGCTCGGATATCGAAAAGTCAGCTTAGGTTATTAAGTTGATCTATGGCGATTATAGTTCGGAGGTAGAAAAAGCTTGACTGTGATATTTTAAGTTGTCTTAGACCTATACTCACTTTGCTAAGTCTCAAATTTATTTTTATATTTCATTCCGCTATCTCAGCGTCCAAATTGTCTACTAGTTCGATCCTAGGATATTGATAAATTAGAATCTCGGTATGATCCACAGGAATAGTGAACATTGTGTCCGTTCCAAGGATTCGATTCTGTTCACAGTCCATTAGTTGTCTGCTAGTTCCAGGTTCGATCGGGCTACTGTTGGTAACATAAAGTCTGTATAATTCCAATAACTATTCGTTGAGTTTAGGTACCCGATCGTTACTTGCAACAGTCACACAGTTAAGCAAGCTATGCCGACCTATAAGTACATCGATTCCTTACTGTTTATGCTTATAGATTCCTGTGAATTACCTGTGGATATGCACGGTTTCCCTTCGACTGGTTCATCCTCAGCTATCACAGATTCTCCAAATGGGATACCCGAGTTACCCTAGGGCATATAAGACACGTCCTCGACGGGACCCATTATATCGCTAGAAACGCTAAACAGCGTTACAGTGGAATTAACTAAATTACACAGGCGTATACGAGGCAACCGTTCAATATGGTCATCAATCCTGCAATCCATGCCGAACAAAAGAGTTAGATTCAACTCGCCTGCTTCTTCTGACTCGCTTTAATCGCTACTTGGCTAATAGATTTCGCTCTGAGCACTCTCACCTGTAGCACACCTCTATCGTTAGAGTGGATGGTGAGTTCACTTAGTCGTAAGCGTAAATCGATGCCCTCATCCGATGGTACTCGCGACAGTTCGTTAGTATAGAAGAGCGGTTAGTGTAAAGCGCAATGTAAAATTGTCGGAGCCAAGGAATTATCTGATTCTAGGGATGGTAGCGATCTTAGCATTGATTCACGCTCAATACCGAGATTAGCATAGGGTCGAGCTGGCAAAGTAACGCCTTTTCGGAACACCGAGTTTAGTTTTGTGATAGTAGTTAGTATCGATTCAACATCTGTGGGACATATATGCTACCGCAAAGGCGAAGCCGAGATACAATTAATTTTGTCAGTTAGGCGTGTTCCAAGAGGTTGTGGATTAAACTTTACCAAGCGACGGTCAAGTGAATGTTTTATACAGGCCGTACGTAAAAAATGAAGCGACGCACCTCCGACCCTAGTATGATTTTAGATCCCCCAAACACAAAATATAGTTATGCCGTATAAACCATACAGGATAGGCCAGACGCTGGTTGTATTTGTACAGAAAAGAAACCCTGAGCACATGTGTATTCTACACCAGACTAGGTGTCCCTTGGTTTCCTTAAGCGTCGTGAGGGTTCAGATCTACGACAGAAAATAAAAATCTTATCGACCACTTATAATAGGCAATTTTTGAATTTCCGAATTGTATTCTGAACTATAAAATAGATTCATTCATTCGATTGTGAACTACGTAGCGTTCGGTGTCACTTTTATTTTGTGTTAATAACACCGTTTTTCGTTTGTGTTTTTTCGCATCCAACGAGCCCGCATTCGGGGTATTCCCTCCTCCTCCCACCCAATCGGAAAGGTCACAAAACGGCAATTCCGCGACCCTACTGCCTCGTGAATAAACGGGTATCGGCCTGAATCGTGTTAGCACCGCGCGCAATGCTGAGAGAATTTCGAAGCACACCAGGGCTCACTTCTCGAACAATAGCAGGACTTTCAACATCAGCAGAAATTATTTTCCTTTGATCCGTTATTTTACGGGGACGTGGTTGCTCTTGTCTTTTGCCCCAGAGGTAGTCCGAAGGCATCATCCCGTTATGCGCTATCGGTAATAACCCCGTGGTATTGCTTAACATGCTTTTCTTTTACCATTTTTGTAACTGTTAAATAGACCAAATACGAAAGGACGAAAACATGAGAGTTCTGGTAACGGCGGTGGCGCTGTTATCGGTTGTCCTGTGTTCAACGGGAAGGTGAACTGAGACGCGCCGGGTACATTAGCATATATCGGCAAGGTGAATGCACAACATGGTGATTTACCCACTCTAAGTAAAAACCTAAAATTAGTGGAATTTTAATGGCCTATTTTGGAAGGTATATACTAAGTCTAAGTCGTTGTTTCCACATCACGAATCCTTCGCTCTATGCTGTTCTTTTTTCTAACGTTATAACGCCAGGCCCCTAACTATGACATGGGCCCTATGGTGAGTACAAAATATGTTTAACCGACCATTTTTGTCACTCTTAGAAACATAAGTTTTTTGTGAATGATGTGTTGTGCAACAGGACCGTTAATACGGGGTGTTACGTTCGTCCTTGCTAGCGCTGGAACTTATTACTATGATATCTCATATCGTCAAGATAACTGAACGAGAGCGAATGATATTCATACCTGTGTTGGGTATAATACAAACTCTGAATCAAAAATCTTGGATCTTGTCTGTTGTACGCGTTTGTTATATTTTGTTTTAATTGTATTTCCAAGTATTTTTATTGTATGTGTCTATCAATGTATAGTGATTTACTTGTCACCTTCGCATGTTTGGAGGAAAACCAATACATTTGAACATAGCACCAAGAAGGGACGCAATCAATTTAGGGAATCTCGAAACTCGGCCGGAAAATAACAGGTGGTATAAAAGTTCAAAATTATGGGAGGCCACCGGCGGCTCATCGCGAAATGAACGGCAAAACACTAATCTAACGGGGAGTAGTTAAAATCAACAGTATCAGGTTTACGGGGGTTTGAAATAAGCGACGCAATACACGTCGTGATGGTTAAGTCACGACAACATTATGGTGGTTATTTACAAAACAACAGATTTGTGAAAGTTCTGAGTATTCGAAAACGAGGGCACCTTTCGATGGCTCGTACCCGGTGAACGATTACGACATCGAGAACATCCCGAAAACATTTCAGTGCAAAATGCTTATTTAGACAATGTAGGTTAAAATTTATATTTGTATCAAAACAGTTGTTTGGGTTGTTTCATACTGGTATACTTGACGTAAGTAGTTATGTCAGTGTTATCATATTTTAAAGTAGCGTCATTGTTCTTTTGAGTAAACTCGGTAATGTCGCCCCACGTCTTTATTCTTCTAGATGAGCCGCACAAATTCAGGTGTAAGCTTAAATCAATTATACGGTAAGCTGCAATCATCAAAACTACATTGTGATCCCTTACTATCTATAGTGGAGTATTGCACACGAGATCTACCCACTTTGCCAGACATTCTGTACTATCTGACAACTAAAGACCACTACTGGATATCGCTGCATTCACCGGTTCGCTTTAAGTCACCAAAAATCTTATTTCTATTCCCACACTTAAAATTGGGCGATCAAGAGCTTTGCAACACCCTACTCTCCTAACGGGAAGCGTCGGGTGTGATATATATACTCGTTATGTAACTCACCGATCAAAGAATTGAAAGTGACCACGCGGTATTATCATGATATTCGTAATAATTCCATGACTTGTAACAGTTGGTAATGCTGATTATGAATAGATGCTGCCGTGTGCCTTAATTGTTTCAGAGCCATTGCTCGAAAATGATGCAACGCGTCGATTCAACGGAGAAGACGATGGTAAATCTTAACCCTTGCCTCCGAGGATATACACCGTGATGCCTGTTCAGGTGTTTAGCTTTATAATATATACAATTCGAATTTACTAATGCGGCGATTGTTCTTCATTGTTAACGTCATCACAGTCAACTGCTCAACGGCTTCTACAGCAGAATCCACATCAGTGTCATCCGATTCTGTCAGTATCCTCCGAGTCGTCTTCACTTGCAAAGCTCCATGACCGTTGGTCATCTGTTCTTCATGTTGATCCTAGTATAGTTATTGCTACGGCATTAATCTCTAGCAACTGACATCTAAACAACAACATATGGGGTCGTCAGAACAACGGCAACTGCTACTACAACATCAACACAACTACTTCAACTATCACTACTACTACTGTTGCTAGAGTGCGTTTCAGTGTTATTGCTAGAGATCCCCATTCGAGCGCAATTGCCATTCTGCCGCGCATCTTGGAAGCAATTCGATGAACAATGAAGGAGCTGATTGTTGCCGGTGAGAACAATAAATTTTATTCTCACCACAGATATATTCGCGCAAAAGCTAAGCTTTGTTACAACCTGCACTCGTTATGTTTGTTATATGTCACACATTACAATAATAAATTTATAGCAGTGTTTATTCCATTTTTTGAAAATTCTTTTAGCCAGATTCGAAATATAGGCATTTGACCCCATTCCAGTAGACTGTTCACACGACGAAGTCAGCAACCACCCTTAAAAGTGCCATTGGTACGCCTTGCAAATCCTTCACATGAAATTGAGCAAATGCTGAAGAAACATCTACGAATATTAAAATTCGCTTGGCAGTTGGTCTTGGAGCTAAAACCTCTTGTCAGTCAGCTGTTGATTTGCTGTCACCCGGCCGTTAGTCTTTGGTCGGCCAGTTGTTCTATTTCGAAACCGGCCATTGTCCCACGCTACTTGCAATAGCACCACCACGTAAAACAGGCTAACGAATACACAGCAACAAAACAGGACGCCAGAAGAAAAACATCCAATATCTGCTCATCTTATACATTTACTAACAACTGATACAAAAATCTACTATAAAATATTAGCAATTAAACCAATAAATGAATAAATGATTGAAAATGCAAAAACTACAGCTGGAATAAAACTATAGAAAAAATTCACCACTAAAGTACCCGTGCACATTAACCCTGCGAGTAACCTCTGTAATTAGTGCCAAATCTGTGTTAAATACCGTAGGTTTAAGAAGCAATGCTTTGCTGCTTCGTTCATTCGTTTGTAAGGAAATAGAGCTTAAGGTCAAACAGCAATATTCTGATCTCAGAGTAGCGCTATTGCTATTCGACATGGTAAACATTTGTGCCAAAATACTGCAGCGCATTGTGCGGGACGTGTCACAAAGCTATTTCAGTAAATAACGTACCAGCAATGTGTAAATAATATTTATAGTATTCTATATTCTATATTATAGTATTCTCCGTGCCTATAATAGCGCTGTAAATTTCGGAATTGCACAAATCACAAGTTTACATTGAAGGCCATGTAGAAAGATAGAAACAGTATCCTGTAACAGCTTAGCTTCTGCGAATACATCCTTCGAATATTAGGAAACTTCTGATACTTCGTAAACTTATAAATATGATATTATCGTACTCAACTACAGGACTCGTCAAAAATCATTGTCGCTAGATCGAGACACAATCTACATAAGTGCTAAAAAATATAATTAGTTACGAATTTTAACAGTAAGTTGTTTCGAAATCTCGCGCAAGCCACCCGCCCGCTCGAAATGCGAGAGATATCTGGGGCGTACTGTAAAGTTCAGTGTTGTATTACAAATTACTACTACCCAGTACTGAATTAAAAAATTGATCATTATTATGGCAAGCTTTAGGCCACCTGTGTACCGGAAGTTAGTAATATTGCTATAAATCACCATAAATTTATTGCAATAAGCAATTTTGCTGAATTATTGTTGACAGAGACATTGTTCGCCACAGTAGCTCTGCGTCCCGGTTATTTTGTTGAATTCTTCATCTTTTGTGTGGACCGTTTATGAGTATATAAGTAAATAATGGGTTCACATTTCCTACGATCCTTTGCGTCGATACGGGTTTCGACAAAGAGATTTTTTATTTTGCCTTTTATACATAATACAAAAAATTTTAAAACATTTGTTACAATAAATCAAATATTTTTTCGTTTTGCTTAAACATGATAAATTTTTATTTAAAATTAAGAGAACGGCAAAAGTTTCAATTAATCATAAATTTATCCAAACATTTTTAATGTTTTGCCGACGAATGTTTAAATATTTTTGTTTTTCCTTTGAAGATGCCATAAACATTTGTTTTGAAATAGAAAGGCAAAAAATGACATAAAACCAAACAAACAAATTTTTTAATGTTTTGTGCTAAATGTGTACAACAAAATTCTGGAACCCTTATCAATATGAAAGTACAACTGCTTTTTCGTTTTCCTTGGAGCATAAGTTTTGTCTTTGAACATTACAGAAACCAAGATTGAAATTGCATAAAATTTCACCACACGTGTTTCTGTTAATGTATGTTCACATATACACAACAAAACATTGTTTCACGATGAATCTCTGACAATAAATTTTCAGTTTTCTTTCTTTACATTTAAAAATAATTATTTTCTTTTAAACGTGACAGAAAAGCAAAATGGCAATTTACCTCCCTATAAAATTACACCGATCAAAGAACTGAAATAATTATTCTGATCAATCATATTGCTCTTCATTCCGCAATAATTCTACGCAAGTAAATCTTTTGCAACTTTCTCGATAGCCGATGCAGAAATACCAAACATTTCCATAAGCATATCTGCTGGGCCGGATCGGGGCAGGCCTCGGACTGCTAGGTGCGCCACGCGAACGCCTTTCTCTGTGCTTAGGGCCGAGCAAACAGCTTCGCCTAGTCCACCCTGTGGATAATGATCTTCGACGACAACAACACGGCCTCCACATCGTTGTGCCTGCTGGATAATCGTTTCGCGATCAAGTGGCTTAATAGTGAACGGATCAACAACTGCGCAGTCGATATCTTAAACATGATTAAATATTATCAAAATAACATTTTCGGGTTTACAAACGAACGTAAACTGAGAACTAAGCTGGAAAACATTACGTGCATAACATTAGTGGGTCAAAATAATTAACAGCACAATAAGCTGAAAGCAGAAAAAACGCCACTGCTGGTTGGCCTTATCTTTAAGCACTGTTATATCGACCTCATTTTCGTTGATCGACAAAATTGCGTTTTTGGAAAAGACATGTTGTTTTAAAGAACTGCGAACATTATGATGGTTTGTTTCTGCGCGCGAGGTTTTATTGCAAAACCTACAGCAGTGTTCGCCTAATCTAACTTAAAATCTGAGAAATAAATTTTAAAGATTAAAAGACAATTATTATTCATTGTTGTACAACATGTGCATGAGAGAACATCGGGACAAAACTTCTACACAATTTCTACATCGTACGATAAAGTAGATTATGATAAATTTTGGAATTCACTATTTCGTAACCATAATAAGCAATGATGGCACCACCACAGCAGAACATTGTGAAAAAATGAAATTTGTGGCTTAAAAACCGTCATCCTGCAGGCCCATCAGCCTCCTGTCGTGTGTAGGAAAACTCATGGAACGAATGCTGAAAAACAGGCTATCGTTCTGGTTGGAAATGGAGAACAAATTCTAAACATTCCAAGCTGGATTCCGTCCGGACAGAAGCACTGACGACAAGGTCCTCAAGATGAGCCAGCAGATAGCTGACGGGATACAACAGAATCCAGGAAAAAGAACGGTGCTCGAACTCGTCGATTTCAGTCACGCTTTCGACAGCGAATGGCACGAGGGGATCCTAGCGAAGCTGGTGGACCTGAAGGTCCCAAAATGCTACACGCAATGAATCCGTCATTTTCTGAGTGACAAACGTGGTCTTGTCAAGTTCGAAAACATCAACAGTAAAACCAAACGATTCAAGGCAGACGTACCACAGGGCGCAGTGATATCACTGTTCATCACATTAATCAACGACATCGCCAAAAACCTACTCGCCGACGTTAATGTGTCCCTGTTTGCTGATGATCTAGTGGTATGGTCAACCCACGGATATATTGACACCGCCACGGCCAATGTCCAAGCGGCAATGGACACAATCGAAGCCTAGACCCAAAATGGAAGATGATCATAAACGTCAACAAAAATGCGAGGTAACATACTTCTCGAAAAGTAGATGGGAAACCAGACTGCAACCAGTACTGACGATTGGGAACCACCATATCCCGTTCAATGCGACGCCAAAGTTCCTGGGTGTAACATTCGACGGAGAGCTCAACTTCACCGCGTACCCAGCTAACATCAAAAAACGGTGCACTGGGGTTGCCAGAAGGAAGAACTGCGGTTGATCTATTTAACATACATACGATCCTGCATTGACTACTGCGGAGCTGCGTGGATGCCATTCCTGTCAACGACGAGAACAAACGCACTGGAAGTCATCCAGACCACTGCGGCAATGATCATGACTGGATGTGCTTCGGGCACAAAAGCGAACCTCCTTCTAAGAGAAGCTGACGTCACCCCACTTGCAGACAAAGAAATCGAAAAGGTAGCCATTGCCATGGAAAGATATGCCCGATTGCCAGAAACGAATCCTACCACCAACGAACTGCGAAAAACTTCCACGTATCGGCTGATGTCAATACACTCCTGGAGAGAAACGGCAAGAAACTTCTCCAAGGGTCAGATATTGAACACCTGCCGAAGGAACTACGGCGCAGCACCATCGCACCCTGGCACGAACCGAAAAATATCACCTTCAGAGATGAGCTGATCGGACCGATCAAGCGCACCGACCTTGTAACCAAGAAAAAAGAAGCGGCCGAGAGAACACTACCAAGACTACAACCGCCAACAGTAGAAATTTGGACGGACGGCTCCGCTGAAAACTCCAATCAAAAATGGCGGTAACGGAATACTCATCCCCACAATGGTCAAAAACAGATCTCAAAACCAGCAGCAACCATCACTTCAAGCTACAGAGCCGAAATGCTGGACATCAAAACCGGACTACAATAAACCATAGAAAACACCCAGCAAGCTCAGTCAATACACAAGGTCAGTGACTCCAAGTTCAGCATTCAACGCCTCAAATCCGGCCCGTCAAAATGCAGAACCCAGCTGGAGAGCGAAACGTGGACAATACTCCACCAACTCAGCTCCCAGGTGTCAAGAATCCTGTTGCAATGGATCCCGGCCACTCCGACTTGGCAAAGAACGATGAAGTTGACGAAGTTTCCAAGCGGGACACAAAGCTACCTCAAATACGAGTCCCAATCGACTACACAACGGCGAAAGGCTTCATCTCAAGAAAGGTCCACAGCAAGTTCCAAGAAACCGTCAAACACCGCACCTTGGCTGTCATTCCAGCAATAAACCTAGCCGAGAAAACGCTGTCCAGAAAAATGCGAAGAACGATGGCGCAGCTGAGGGCGAACGGTGAATGCCCACTCCTTAAATGCTACCACTACACAATCAGTGGCACACCAAAATTAACGGATCTCAAGACCTGCCTACGCAGCAAGCAAGAAGACGACGATGAAACGCACCTGATCGTCAGAAGTCCTACGCTCACACCACATCGAATCAGGCACCTGGGCCCAAACCCTTCGATTCAAGACCTATGGAGAAAACCAGTCGAAGTCGCAAATTTCTTGGTTGCGAGCGGCATCTGCTGGCGTCAATAACAAATGTTCCGACGTGGGAAAGGAGAAGAGAGAGATGCCCCAACCTCGCTGCTCCAGATATCATCGGAAGCAACCGAGAAAGGCATTGCCACAGTAATATGCTAAGAAATCCATTTTCAGGCGGTTTTGTCTCCCAAAATATAATTAACACTGATTCTAGCTAGGTTTATATTCCGCACCATGATAAAACAAGCTCTGGGTGAAATTAACTTAAATTTTATCACCAATCTACGATGGAGCCTAGCAAAACAACGCTGCTCACCATGGGGTTTGGGTAGTTATTTAATATCCTACGAAAAATGCTATTATGGATTTTTGGAAAACAAAACCTGCGATCGGCTAATTGGTTGCCAGCCTCCACGGCAATAAAACGGGCTTACGTTGTGCCTTCAACGAGTCGGCCGCTTTGATTGCTTCGTACAGCGTAACGCCGGCACCGATTAGCATTACTTTGTCTTTTTGAGACTGTCGGACAACCTTGAATAGTAAATTAATACAGATATGCTAAACATTACAGTTTTGAATTCTGCGTGAGTGAGTGAAACGAGCGAAAAGATTTCGCATTGGGAAGGACTGTGAAATTTGCGGCTCTGTTTGTAGGTCTTCTGTTGTGACATGCATAATTTAACTTTGGACGGCCCGATAGTTGATTTGAAAGCTTGATATCTCTATTTGTACCTTTTAGTTAGGCACGAAGACCGATTCCAACATCGCTCCGCCCCGCCCCCCTCCGAAAAAGCTGGCTAGGAGGGCTCGGGTCGTGGCCCAAAGCCCAAAAATCACGTTACTTGCTATGACTCCATAACAGGTGTAGATATCTGAGTAAAATTGGGCATAAAGTACGCTTAAGTCTGTATTGCTTTGATACATGGTTGTCTTAGAATGTAGGATTTGGGTCAAAACGGGTTCTAAAATGGGCCCATGGGACCAAAAATACAAGATAATAGTAATAACTAAACAATCAAGCGAGGTATATGGACGTGTTTGGTCTCATTATGTAGAACAATTCGTCATCTATACTGCTGACAACAGTGTCCTAGTATGGTCATTTATGCTTTAGGGTTAAATCAAAAGGTTTTTTCTACGGGAAATACCCAAAATAGCTAAAACAGACCGCGGGCTATGTAGGTATCTATGGTTACATTTCGTAGAGCAATTCATTCTCTATGGTGCTGTAATATTGTCCTGCTATTGTCATTATTTAAGACGGAGGGTAAGGCAAAAAGGATTTTTCGATAGGCCTCTGGGACCTAAAATACACGAAAATGGTAATATATCTGCAACCACTCGATCTACATTTTGTATAATTCATCCTCCACGTTCTGGCAAATGGTGGGCTCTTATTGTCGTTATTTACGCTGCAAGGTTCGGTCAACAAGGGTTTTGTAATGGACTCATTTGATATAAATTACACGAAAATGGTAATATCTGTACAACCGCTCGAGCTATATGGATCTTTTTGGTCTAATTTTACACAGCAATTTAGCCTCTATGTGCCAGCACATTGTGAGCACAATAATAGGGTATTATCTTCTCAACTATTCAAGCAACAAGACTGATATTCGGACGCCTATTTCGTAATTTACTGCTCAATATAGCTGTGTTGCTCCCTGAATGACATATTCAACAGTCAGAATTCACCATCATGGCGATAAGACAAGCTGCTAGTGATAGCAAACTTAGTATTGTCGCGAACTAAAATGACATTTACGATCATTTTAGCGACATTACAGTGTAAAATAAACTACAGAAAACTTTATCTGCGAAAACATATCCATTGCAATGTTTCTATTACATCGACAATTCGACCGATTAATTCCTTCTGCATCAGGAATACAAACAAAGCAGACTGGAGTTTTCTTAAACATGACAGTAAAAAGATGTACGGGAAAGAATAATTAGTAGCTGCATCGGGGTTATGCCATCGAGCATTGTATCTATGTATATCAAGTTCATAAAACCATTTGGTAAATAATAAACACCTAACTACTTTTTAGTCCGATTAGATCAATTAGGAAATTACAGTTGGAATTAAATTTTCAATTTCAGAAATGAAAATTGTGGGATAAAAATTTGACCAATATATACTGCACACATGAGAACATCTGGAAATAACAGAGGCAGTGATGCTTGCTCCGCTTAAAGAAATAAATATTCCACGGAGGCAGCAAACTTGTGAATAAATAGTTAAATAGCAACACAAAATCAACCCTCTAAGTTTCTTTAAGCGAAGCAAAAAATGTATATTTAAAAAATGGTAAGTTCCTTTAACATATATACAGTTCATATCACGGTAGTTCTACCTAATATTAACAAAACGTTTCGTTCCCGATAAGTGTGGGCATTCTAAAGCATTTACATAAAAAAGCACTGCCGGTAGATAAGATGGTCAGGCACACCCAAGATCTCGGCTAAAGTGTAATCATAAAGTCTGTATTCGTTTGCAACAAGGTGGCTAATCACGACTAAGGCTTGAATGAGTTCATGCTATAAAATCGCGAAAACATCACACTTTAGGAGGAATCAAAATCCTAGGAAAGCTAAGCACCTCATTTATCCAAAAATATTCGAACGTATATTCTGATGTCAGCCAGCTCAAAAACGATTTAGCCAAAAGCAAAAATAATGACATTCCATCGTTTAGTCATGCAAAAAGACTTTAGTAGATCTGGATCCCTTATTTGGAAATTTATGCTTAGTCCCCAGTACTCTGTATATATTTTAACATTTAATTGCATCATACTATACAAAAAATGACAGATTTTTGGTTAAGGTCGGAACCTTAACCAAAAATTAACCTTAACGATCTAGAATTCAGAAGGTTTAGGGTGTCTTGCTATATTTATACTTCGAAATTAATAGCAGAATTAGTTGTTATAACCCACGTATTTTTATTAAAATAAGACCATCAGTCACTAATTGTAGTCCCTGTGGCATACATCATGCTAAAACAATTATTCCACAATTTAAACTTCAAGAGCTTTTAAGCTACATATTCACTGAATATAAAAAAATTAGTCACTGAATTTGGTTTGCGAGCAACAAGTCAAGTCACCTGAAATCTTTTAAATGGGCTAGCCAAAGCAGAATCGACCAAATTATAGGACAAAAATGATGCCGGACACATTGAAATGTAGTGTAACATCGCATGGAGATCATGACCCTTTTAGCATTATTTCAAGTACACAGTTTCTTCTCCCTTTACTTTACGGCTATTGATTAAATATGGTTTACCCAAACATGCAGAAACTACATTTTCACCTGCACTTGTGAACATGCAAAGCTGATATAGGTGAAGCAAAACGCAAGCAATCAACGATATGCAGCCGCTTGCTGGTAGTGTGCAGCTGTTCGCTGGACATGTAAAGTTACAAGAATCAGTCAAGTGCGATTTCCACCTGCGTGACGGCAAGGGCGACGAATTTTTCCAGCTGCTCTGCTAGTAGGTTTACGTTAAGCTACTAACCCACGTAGAACCGTAGCCTTAATCGAAAAACAAAAAAGACGCATCGGCGTTTATCATTTTACTATGATAAAAAACCATCAGGTAAAAAATTGGAAATTTAAGATAAAGATAAATTTGCTTCCGTGAAGGGTACTAAAATGTTGTAAAAAAACTGAGTTTCACCTTTGATCCTGGAACCAGAAAACGCCCAGGATTTACACGGTAAATCGATTATGCCGGTTCGAATGAGCCCAAGATCATGAAAATCGGTTAGGTCGATCCCAAGTTATGGCCGATCACACACACAGACAGAATTTAAAAGCTTTTACCCCTTCAACACACAATCTCCGCTACGTTACACTACGCTCTGACTACTGTGCCGATAGAATTTAGCATAATATCAGCCTTACTTGAAACATTATACGTATACTATGCCGGTTCAATATAACCCAGAGCGCTAATAGGGTCCCCATATAAATAATTCATAATAAACAGCTACAGAGGTCCGCTCGAATCTCAAACAAGTTTCGCGCTCAAGAAAAAAATCGCAGTGTTAAAACCGCAACTTGTTTCTTCAGACTGACCTTGGCCTTTCCAACGCTGAACACCTCATTGTTGGCATAGATAACCGGGGTAGCAGGCCGACCGGTTCGAATAAAACAAATTCCCTCAGTACGTGCAGCTAGCTCAACAGCCCGTTCGGTGCTGACGGCATCGGTCGGATAAAACACTGTTGAGCCAACAAGCGAACGGAATAAAGCAATGTCTTCGAGCCCCATCTGACTTGGTCCGTCTTCGCCTGTAACAACATAAAAGAACAATAGTGACTACCAAAACAAGTGCGATATTAAATTTTTGTTAAATTTACGACATATCGGCGTTTAGAAAAAGCCGCTCCAGACTAAGCAACAATTCGCTACGGGCCACTGGATTTGCTGACGGTTAACAATTAGACCATGTTCCATGAAATGTGCCCAATTATCTTATTTCCTGATAAGTGATTGACCAGTTTTCTTATTTGCAAACTAGTATCTATAAAAATTGCATAAAACAATACAACAAAATCAAAACACAATATCGCGTAAAACAACAGAACTTACTCATACAAAACGTATAAATGAAATAACTCGTAGCTTGTCTCTATCGCAAAGGCGGCAAATTCTGAGCGTTGAACATGTAATTCAGAGAGGTAAGCACATATATAATGGGCATTATCTAACAAAATGAACCGAACATCAGCGAAGTTGCTTTAATAACTGAGGAGACATACCCGCTTACTGCACATTTAGAGATACGCAATGTGCAAATATATAGATGGCACATTGCTCAATGAGACCAGAACAAGCCATGTAGCTCTAGCGGTTGCACCGATTTAATCTCACGGACTCATTCAAAAAACCGTTTACATCCAATCGTACCGCGTAAATAAAGAAAATAGCCACACACCATGACCAGATATAGACGATGAATTATTGCTCTACAAAATGACATCAATAGCATCAATATAGTTTGAGCGGTTAAAATATGGCAGCCAGTTAACACAGAGAAACTGCGACGAATAGAAACACCAACTGAAGCCAACCTATCGAAATTCCAGCATGCGAGCCACAGCATTTGATATTTGTTTCCGAAATCGCACCCATGCGTAATTGATCAGCGGCGCGTGTGAAGAACGTTGCAAATGTGCTGACAAATGGCAGCGTTCGATGTCGGGTAGCACAGCCGGATGCCACCCCCACCTAAAATTATATCCACCATGCTTTATAATCGGAACACAAAAATGACCAGCGCCAAACTTTATTATCCACTTTGCGGAGATCGTAAAAATAATTTTTGCACAAGTTACTGGGTAACTATTTAGCTGTTGGTACGCATTATTTGCTGAAAAACTGGACAGTTAAATATTTTACGTGAAAATTAACATATTACCCACTTTGTGAGGCTTAAAACCCTTGTACAAATATTGGCCCAGTAATACGACCGCGCCAGAAAATGACTAGTCTTCATAACTTCTTCATACATACGCATATGTAAAAATACGCATACGTAGACATACAATAATAAACTTACACACAGACGCGTAGACATACACACAAGTAGATGCAGAGAAAGACGCAAACGTATCATATATAGGGTCGCAAACACGCACGGGAGAGACAACGCACGGGAGAAACGTACATGTAGAGGCATACACGCCGGTAGATCGACACATAGAGACGAAAACAGACATACAACACAGACACAATGCGAACAGAGAGATACACACGTACAACAGAAATGGAGGTTATATACACAAAGATAGTACACATATATACACCTACACGCTCCGAAACTCTATATACAGACATACGGAAGAAACACATAGGCACAGAGAAATACACAAACATACGCTACGTATAACTTACACAGACATACATAGACGTATATATGCAGGCATAAACAGAGGCACACAAACGCACATAGATACATACACAGAAAGACATATCATACATAAATCATTCAAAAGAACAGAGACAAACAAACCAAAACACAGAGTCATAAATGAACATGAACGACACAGACACACAGAATCGTAGACAGTGTGTCCGCGGGTCCGGCACCCCAGAATTCAAAGAGAATTAAGGAGCATTTTAGAAAAATTCAAGGAGATATTTCTACAGCATATCATCAACCATATTGTTGACATGTTTCTATTGCAAATGTTGACAAATAATATCGGGTAACAACAGCATTTGTTTGGACATCCCAGTAACGGACATGCAATATCCATTTGCCCATGTTGTGATATTCTGTTTAAAGAATCGTCGAAAAGAACTACGAAAAAGTCACACTGTATCACCGGCGAAACAAGACGGGCTTGAAAATAGGCATCCAATCCAAACACAAAACTGTATCCAATTTTGTCGCGATCAATCGAAAAGATTTTGGCTATGTCGCTATCGAGAAACAAACATGGCTGAAAATATGGAACCAATACCATCACTGCATCTGTAAGATGACTGCTTACTGCCTTAAGACACCAAAGTATCTCAGCCCTGGATACATCATTGGAAATCCGTATGTTTCCTAGTGACGAATGGCCGGAAGTTGAAGCGACAGACTCTTGTGGAGGTGCTGCTGTTTTTGCAGAATCATGTGCTTCCTGAAAGAAGAGTGGTTATATTAGCTTGACAAGAAACTATGTGACGCGAGTCCTTATGTTTCTGTGATTCTCAAGACATTAAGCACAATTATATTTGAGCTGTATTACAGCACAAAATTCAAGGAGCTGGAACCTAAAATTCAAGGAGCTTAAAGGAGCCGTAACCAAATTCCAGGAGATCCAAGGAGGTTTTCCTGATTCAAGGAGAATCCAGGAGAATCAAGGAGCGCGGACACCCAGCGTAGATATACGGGCAGAGATACACATAGAGAGACACACAAACACGCAAATGAAAACAACAGAAACACATACTAGCAATGTGTGTAGAAATAAACCCATACAAAGACATATTATGCCCACAGACGGCGACACAGACCAACGAAAGGCCATCTATCATGTGCGTAAGATCCCAGCGCGATGTAGACAAACACATACACCCAGCCATCGACATGGACCGACTAAAGGCCAGCTATCACGTGTTGATAGTCCGTCCTAGCACGAAATGGGTTTCCCGGAAGTATTTATTTGCCTACTGAAACAACATAGTTCAGCAGACCGTGCTCCATTTTACTCAGGAATTTGAAATTTGAGAATAGTAAAAATAAAAGCAGCAATATTAAGAAGTTCCGCTATATGGGGAGGGGGACTTACCTCTATTGGCTGCCTCCCCTGAAAGTTTGACCTTTTAAATTTTTAATTTTTACCCCGAGAAATTTTAGTCTACCACGACAGTATTTGCGCAATTTTAGCGAATTTTGTTAGTTATTGCATATCCAGGCATAAAATGCAGAATACTGATCTAACACATACATAAATATAAACGTATAATATTATTATAACTGGCTGCTCCAAAGTACGAGACTAAGGGTGTCCTGGAGATGTTTGTTGCCCCCGGCTAAAAAAGAATGCCCCAGTTGGGGCCACTGGCAAAATGGAATACTATGACTGGCTGCTCCAAAGTGCGGGAGTGTACCCGTGCCTTGGCCTTGTTCGTTGCCCCCGACTAAAAACGGGTGCCCCAGTTGGGGTCATGGCAAAACTTTTGGCTTCCCGCGATAAAAACACCCCAGCGAGATAAAACATGACAAATTTTTACCAAGATACATAAAATACAAAATTTGATTAAGTTCAGCGCCAAATTAGTTGTAAAGTTGGTTTAAAACTTAATAAAGACATTTTGCATCGTTTCTGAGGCCAAGTATCAACATTTTTAGCGTTTTTCGCTTAAAAAATAAATTACGAAAAAAGTTTTAGATTTCGGAGCCCGTGGCGTCCTCAGCGCAAACCAAGAGCCCCCGGATTACGCCTCTGACAAAATTTTCAGCAAATAGATAACCCAGGAATTCTATTATATTATAATAAACAGTACTCGTTAAAATGACTGTCACTCGCTCAAAACTCTCTGGAAAGAAATTTAACTAATAGTAATAGTTTTGAAATCTCGATCGACTCACTGGTTCAAAACTAGCTGCAAACTCGTTCGCTTTAAATGCAATAGTCATTTTTTGCGCATACGCTATATTGTCATATACATAATAATGATATTGACGTCTCCCTATATTGACCTTCTGTACATCCCCGAACTGGGGGTCAGGCCTGACCCCGAGAGCCCCTTAATTCCAGAATCCCGTCGGAACCCCAAAATTAGGGCTTGTCCTGGAAATCCAAAATTTACTTTGGGGAACTGTTGAAATTATAGGAGCGCTGCAAAATCTCATCCCAATCCCTCACTAAAGAGATTACGCAGCACGACAACACGCCACACAATTGCGTTTTCGCTACTGGCGGGCCTGGGGTGAGGTCGCCTACCAATAGTCCGAGCTGACTTAACCCCACTTCGAAAGTTGCTCCGTCACAGGTAGGCAATCATCAAATTAATTTCCGGTCAATTTTATAATTACATATCAAATTTTGCATAATTATAACAATGTATTGAGCATATCGTTGGGGCATATATGGCCTATGTTTTGCTTTGTCTGTATGCTTGATCAAGGACTATGCTCGCATAAAACAGTATGCCGCTCACCGTTCATAAAATTTAGCTCAAAATAGCAAAATTTGTAACCATGTTTTTGAATTTTGAACCTTGGCTTGCCCGCACCTGCTGTTGCCTTTCCCGCCTCCAGGGCATAGAGAGAACAAAGTAAAATATGATAGGATATCGATGTATGCAAAATAACCAGAATCAGTCCAAACAAGTGTGAAACCAAACAAGATATTTCAAAGAAATCTGAAGATACTAAACACAATCGCTAAAATACGAGCAAATAATAAAGACTTGAAAAAGATACATAGGGAATATTTAGCGATCGAAAGTAATTAAACTTTACGAATCAGTTTGTCGCAAATGCAAAGCCGAGCAATTTTGTTACATATGCAGGGGGAAAACAGGAGAAAAGATATAACAAATCGGGAGAAAAGTTATAATCGGTATTAGCCAAAACATCGAAAACCAAAACAGTCTTTAGAACAACACAAATCTATAGCAACTACGAGGCATACAGCAGTCGTAGTAAAACAAAATCTATGCTAGCTGCAAAAAGTTCTGAAAAGAAAACAATACGGATGGTAGAAATATTGCATTAGTAAGGCTTTAAAAAACGCCACAACGAATACAATAAATATAACAGTAGTTTTGTTACCATATTTTGTTCGGCAATAAAACACTCGATAAATTGTTCAGGATATGCTTTCTTGACCTTGTCGGAAAACGTAGAATTTTTTACGTCACCATCAAGCGCAATCACTTGCTTACAATTAGTTGCGAGTTTTGCTAATGCCGTGCCGTACGCCAGACGCGTTGCAACCTAAACAAAATTCACATAAACAAGTATCTCCCTCGGGAGGATGAAATAGAGCAAGTGTGGTTCAATTTATGAGTTGCCATTTTGTGCAGTCACCTGTAACAAGCTGAGTTTGATGTATAAACAATAAAAGATTTGATGTACCACACTAAAATTTATGGAACCGATCCCACAGAAAAACCTAAAACGACCGGAAACAACCTAAAACATACGAAGTATTGTACTAGTCTCTAGAAGACCAAACTACCGTATCCCGCGCACAAAACTAGTATCTGGCATGCGAGGATGAAACGAAGTGAGCGTGCAATTCAGAATGTCCAATACTTTCGTTTTTAATCAATCTTTGGTTTCAATGTTGCCATTGTCACTAACTTGATACTCTAGATTGTGTAGCAGAATATTCGACGATCTAGCATGTTGAGCTTCGCTATGTGCAAATTTGTAAGTGTAGTTGGTTATAAATCTTGGACAGTTTCTATACAACTTTCGAGTTCCGAGAGTCGTTTTTCGATACCGTCAAGGATACTTTTGTGGAAATCCTTAGTATCCTATTGATCACTGGAGGAGCTGGCATAATCAGTGCGTTGATTATTTATACGTGATCCCTTACGAGCATTGTCATCATTCGATACATCGATCGGTTCCGTGAAATTCTTTTTCTGTCAGATAAGATTGTCTTCAAAAACCGGTGTAGAAGTTTTAGGCATATTGTCGGAAGTGTTGCTTGAGCATCAAAAGAATCCTTCAAACGTGCTCGATTCCAGCGTAGAATGTCGGTAACTGAATGCAATTAGGTTAAAACCAAACAAACAAATGAAATCGAACATTTTGAAAATTGGGTTCATCGACCGTAAAACCCTTAAAATCGAATGAAAAGGTCAAACTTGACTCTAGATAGTTTAATACGCACTCATTGTAAGGTAAAAACACGCAATAAAATACCGAAATTTGAAAAATCGATATTTCTGGCAAACGATCGGCGAACCATATTCGGGTCCACAGCTGCCCAAGAAGTCGTGTCACAAAGGAGTCTTGGTCAGCAAAGCTGTAAATCTCGATGACCTGATTCTATCTGTTTGTGGTCTCCGTTCTGGGATACTAAACCTATGCCGCGAGATATGGGCTACGAAACACTGATACCAGTATAGCCAGATTTCGCAAAGAACTATTCATTCTAAAAAATCTTTTTTTTGGCATTTTGAACCAGAAGATGGGGTTGGAGATGTTTGCGTACAGCTAAAGCGCATATCATCATCACTTTTGCTACCGAACAAAAAAGTGTCGAAATCCATCCATCCGAAGATAAGTTATGCATGACAGCAACAGACAAAAAAAGAAATTTTCACGATTTCCCCCTAGCGCCTTCAGTGAAAATTATGCTGCCTTCATTCGCTCCGTTATATCTATATTGATATATACATCATTCCTGGTGCCCTATACGTAATAAATAACCAAGCTACTGAAGAAAGACTGTATTTGGGATATTAGGTTCGTTGACCCTAAACCCATTGAAAATGAAACCTCTCAAAAGGCATTAAATATTTGCTCTGGCCTCTAGATAACCCAACCATACTATTCAGCATACCGAATTACTATTCATGGTAACCTGACCAAACTACTTATTAAGACACACTATATCTTGGAAATCGACCTCATTGACCTCACAACAAGTGCCGCAGGTTCGTCGACTCCGGGGGTAGACGGTCGGCGAAGAAGGAGGGCGTGTAGCGCGTGTCAATTTTTAAAACACGAGTTTTTCCCAAGATTATTAAAAATTTTCCCAATTAAAAATTTGATTCGAAGACTCTGTCGCGAAATATGAGCTGCGAAGAACTGGTACCCGTGTGGCCATATTTCGCAAATAATCCTTAAAACCTATTGTTTTGCCATTTTTACCCGGAAGACGGGGTCGGAGCTTTTCGTGTCCAATTAAAGGGCACACCGTCATCACTTTTGCTGTAGAACAAAAATTATCAAAATCCATCTACCAAAATATGAGTTAGCTATGAGTGCCGCGACATAAAAGAAAGAATTCACCAATTCCACCTGGTGCCCTCAGCATTAACTTCGCTTGTTTAGCTCTCTTTGTTTCATCTAAAGATTATAACAACGGAAAATGAATTGACTATTCAAATCAATGGACAAATCGATAAGTCACAATTTGTCAAATTTCAAAGTTATTGCGAAGTATACTCAGCGTCATCAGCAGAATACAAAACAATACGCAATAGCGTACTGCGTAAGAACATGCCGAAATCGCATATGTAAGAGATCCATACTGGATCGTTACGAGGTAGATTAATCCTGGCCGCACTCTAATGGCCAACATTTAGTCAAATACCCCATTAATCCTGGCCACAATATAATGACAAACATTTTTGAATTTAGTCACGGAAGTCTGCCGACTTAGAATACCCAATGGAGATGACCCAGAGGAATATGAAACCAACCCCGCTTTGAATCACATATGTATATGCAATTAGAACCAATTTATGACCTCTTTGCGCAAGTGAATTCATAAGCCGATTTCCCCCGCATATACAAACCGACTATACGGACTTGTTGTCATCCTATTTATAGACAATATATACGTGCCGTAAATCATGAATCGTTACGCTCGTTAACCTCGCTAAGAATATGGATTTTCGTCATATTTCGGCCTGCGCCATCGACAGTTGTGTGATTAGGATGGGTATCGTTATTAACATTTCAGGGATGTATAATCGTCGAAGTATCGTTACCAAAAATATATGTTGATTGTAGCGCCATAAAGGCATCTATTAATTGGTATATGTAACCTGTATATTATTATCGCTGTTGTAACCATATTGTGGTTGGCCATAAAGGCTTTATTGGCGTACTTGAATTATGGATATATATTAACATTACCATGGCTTTGTTGTACCATTTTGATTGCCACAAAGGCACGTATTATGCATTTGATTCGTGTAATCCTGATCATACCATATATCTGTGTACCATTGGAATTGTTGTTGGTGCTTATGTGCATTTTTAGACGGATATGTACGACTTGGCAGCCTGATTACCGTCGCATATTTGAATCGTACTTGTTAACCGTTTATGTATAACCGTTATACCATATTCATACCGTTCTTTCTTGTTGTTTAAGGCCATAAAAGTGCCTATATTTTGTTATGGTTCTATACCTTTTTACGGTTATCATACTCTGTTGTACCCTTGTGATTTGTAGGTTGGAGTTACACGTAGTCGTGAATAACTTGTTTTGTTTAGGATGATTTTTAGGGAAAAGTTAGTAATTGTTACGCTTATAAACCAGTTCTTTAACGGGTATAAAACGCGAGTATGGCGAGCTCTTGCCATAGATAGACAGATAGATAATGAGTTATTGGGCCATAGAGAACATGCGGAGGCAAAATTAATCTTTGCCCATTGCATTAGCCCATCCATATTTGTAATAAATAGCAAAGAGAAAACCATTACCTTGGCTTGAGATACCTGACAGGTCGACGGGTGATGCGTTCCTATGTAGGGCGCCTTAGCCTCCCTGTACTTATAATAAATTTACAAAGTTTCCTGATATCACAGTTTCTCAAGCTACCTTTCTTCAGTGCTTTATCTCCTAGTATTATTCGCCTGTTATCTGCGAAGCGTTCACAATTGCACAGAAAGTGTTCTGATGTTTCATCATTATCACAGTGATCACATTTCTTTTCTTCTTTTATTTTTATCTTATGTAGGTGGTAATTTAACCAACTGTGTCCAGTAATTATTTGAACGCACTGCCGTAGTTTGCCCTTCGAGAGACTTATGAGAAAACTGGCACGTTTATGATCTGGAATACTTATCATGCTCTTCGTCTGCTTGCACGCTAGCTCTTGTGTCCATTTTTTAATGAATTTCCTATGTAGCCATTACTTTATCATTGTAGTCACTTCTGTTCTGGCGATTGGCAAAATAGGCTCAGGCCCAATTGGGCGCTTAGAAGCGCCCGCTCGAGCCAACTCATCAGCCCTTTCATTACCCTCAATGTTACTATGACCAGGTACGAGATCTGCATCCTGTAGCTGGCGGTCTTCGAAGAAACGGCCAAAGTGCAACAAAATTCCTAGAGGGAGCGAAATATTTTCCAGATTCAGTTTCGGGGCGGCAAGCCCGCAGGGCGCGGGCTAGATCCGACCGAACAACAGTAGAGCAAACGAAGCAATCTCTACAAAAAACCAAAGCGAAAGCAAGAAGCCAAACACCAACGAGCAGCCCCGAGCAACACACCAGCGCACACAACCAGCACAACCACAGAGCGCCAGACACGAAAAACACAAACGCGAATCCAGCAAACCCTCCAGCGCCCTACCTCAGATTTTCCTTTTGTATTTTATTTTAGGCAACTTGTATAGATTTTTAGCTTTAGTGCTCTGGTGCAATTTCTTCAATTTATTATTACGATCCAAACGGGTAACGCGCAGACCCTGGTTTTATTTAGTAGTTAATCGCCAATAGTGAGGGTAGCTCCAATGTGTACGGTGCAAGTCTAAAAGTCTCATGGGAAGTCCACCTCAGCTCCAGCCTATGCCTCAACTCTATCCGCTTGCCGAGCTGAGACAGAGCTTGGGTGCCTTCAGAAGTACTACAGTTCTGTACGACCCGTGTTAAAAGTAACTGCCGCCGCTAATAAAAATTCATAGTTCAATTTTTCAAATTTATTCCTCAAAAATTTCACTAAAATTCACACAAGCGTTATTCAGTAAATATTACAGGACTGTTACACGAACTTTCTATCGTAGTGACATTTTGCATGAAGATTTTAAAAATTAACTACAGAACTCGCATTTTGAGCACGTTCTGGTGAGACATAGACAAAGCTGTATATTAACCTACCCGGGTACTATACAGCAACCTAGATTTTCATGACAAATTTTTAACTGACTTCGTGAGACGCTGCGGATTTGTTTACTCGAACTCGCTTCAGCTTAATGGTAAGCATTTCAAAATCCTTAACTTCAGTTAGCAAAATTATAGAGTTAATTTTTTCAAACTTAATAATATTTATTTAAAGTTATCATAGTTGTCACTATTTAATCTATTGTAAGTTTTTATCCCTTAAACCACGCCTAAATTTTTATATGTTCTTTACAATAAAAAGACAATTTCTTAAAATTGTTATTGCTCTACCACGGCTCGTTATTCAAACTCGCCAGAGTATAGTTGTTGTTGGCAGGATTACTCGAATTCGTCAACACGATCCGACGTTCGTACATTTGACACCATAGTAGCTCAATTTCTAATCGACCATGGCTGATGGGTGCCGGGTGCACAAAATCAGGCCAAGACAATACAAATATATCGCTAAAATTGCAAATCCCGTTATTACGATCTAAATACTTTCCTAAAACAATATTTAAGATTCGCTCCTTAATTTTTTCCAATTTTCTATTTATGATGTTTCGAAAACATTGCTGTCGCCAGTTATTCGAATAAGCTGCAGCACTACAAAATGAATACGAAAACGAGGAACCCTTATAATAAACAACTTACTTCCACCCAAATTTCAGCTGTAGCTCATAAATGCACTCTAAATGCAATGTAGTTCCTCATATAGTTTATACTCTCTCGATCTGTCTTGGATTGTGGCAGTTACTTTTCCCGTACTCCGAAATCTTAGTGTTAGTTTAGTCTAACTTAAATTTAGCTTTACACGGCCAATTCAACTTATTTTGCAATTTACCACATGACTCTGACCTAATCTCTATTTCCCTGCCCGGGACATTGGCATGTCTGCCGCCTGAACTCCCGCAACTAATATTCAGTGGTAAAGGGTATCTCCGACCGCTAATAGATCGGTCGATCCCAGTGGTGGCTCCGCCCCCTTATTCTTGATTTGGCTTCTATTCTGGGTATTACACGAACTCGCTTTGTATTTCCACCCCTTCTCATTGGCCACCATTGGAGATATCGGCTAACGTTTTGGTAAGAACGTGCCGCGGAGAATAAGGGGTAAGAATTATCAAGAAGCCCGATAATCTCACAGTATCTATTTAATCTCTTAGAACATATAGGCATTTGGTCTAGCAACTTCTATAAAATTAACCGTCTGCGCTCAAGCCGTGCTTGAAATAAGACTCAAAACTTTGAAACCAGTTTATATCTACAAGCTGCAGCATGCCATACAGCTATGTACCATGTAAGGTAAAAGGAAAACGGTTTCTTTACGCTAAAAACCACACACGTTTTTAGGTAGAAACTTTGTAAAAATAATTCTACGGAGAGAATTTTTTCCATGTAATTGTTTATATTGACCCAAAATAAAGCAAATTTTTAACTAGTCGTCTGATACGTTCGTGATTCAAATGTATTTAGCATAATATGACAGTTGTTGAATCAAACTAGAAACCCCATTTGACACCCTTCCTGCTGTTGCAAATACCAAAAAAATGTAGACGATAAACTTAACGCTTGGAATAAAGAATTTAGTCCTTGCTATAAAATAAGCAAGCATTTGCCTATGTCTACTTTTCCCTAGAACACAAAAGAAACGGCCACTTTCAAGTCGAATTCGGTTATTATTATTTTAAACACAGTAACTGCTAAACAAACTAGACCGGCTAAACTGGACTGGCTAAGACAAACTAGACTAACGCTAAGACTGGCTAAACAAACTAGATGCTTGGCTAAGACCGTTGGGTATCCACATTTTTTGTTTTCTTTTTTTTCAATGTTTGCAAAAGGGCACTAAATGACAAGATACAAAGGCCAATAGATTTAGCAATGTTTAGTTTAAAGAATATTATACAAAACTTGAATGTTAATGCCCATTAACTGATATCAATGGTACGGTGTCGTTTGTTCTTGAAAATTTGGGTAATGATTTGTTTAAGATCAATAAAGGCCACAACAACAGAGCTTATGTAGGGGATTTATTATCTGTTCTCAGCGAATAAATCCAATCGACTGTGCTAACCAGACACCATTAGTATTTTTTGCTTTTTCAACGGATTTAACGTCAGAAAACCAGATTTCCAGAGTATAATCTGTGTTCAGTTGTTTGGTTATGTCTTGCGGCGAGGTCATCGAAATTGTTTATATAGATTTTCCGGTAGACTGAATAGATAGTTTGGTTATCTAGAGATGAGCAGCAATACTTGATGCGTTGTCAGCTGTTTTTGATGAGTTTGCGGTCGACAAGGTTTTAGGGTTTTCAATGCGTTCAGGTTTAAAGGCTTAAAGTGACATCAAGCACAGCCTGTCGCAGGTGATTAAACAAAATGACAACGTAAATATTTAACCACGTTCGCACCATTTCCGTCTCTTGCAAGATACTAGCTCGTGGTTGTTTAAATAAATAAGCTAGTTGCAAGAAACCTGTTTTATTGAATTAGGCACTTAGGCAACACAAAATAAAATAAAGAAACACTGGTGTAAACAAAACAATTACGTGTATTTCAAATTTAACACTGTAAAAATAAAGTCTAGAAACTTTCACCCATGGCTATAAATTCAAGTATATTGGCCACAGGGAATTGGACCAGAAATCGGGTGGATGATTATATTACTTTGATTTAGCTCTCCAACTGAAGTTTTCTCTTTATTTTTCAAAATTCAATGTCTTACAACTACACCTTTGAGATTCTTGCTAAAAATTTGCGTGCATAAAACCGAAATACTTTATCTAAAAAAATTATGATATGCATTTCTACTGAGTAATGAAATTTTGCGCACACATCGAAAACATTTATTTATCAAAGCGTTGAATACTTCGTATAAGCATTAAACCATCTATGCAGGCAGATATGGACAATTTCTGTATAAACGTTAAGTCGATTACTCACTAAGAAAATATCTTGCCGTAAAACACTCAACCAGAAACATGACAAAGAGTACGTAATCATTGCATATCTAACGATACCGCTAACGACTGCTTTTTGGGCCTTAGTTAGTCAAATTTGTAGAATCTACACCATTTTTGCCATAAACCAACACTTTGTAGGAAAGAAGAATAAACTATAATAGCACCTTGTAACAAACAAAGATGTGGCCAAAGTTTTATACAAACGAATAAAATACCACTAGTAGTTGCAAGGCTGTATGAAGCGCACGATTTAAAAATAAAACCTTATTTTTTGATGCCACGATGTATAGCAAAATTCTTCAAACAAGGCATACTACAAAAACTGGATGCAAAAACATTCGGGAACAAGTTGCTGTTGACTCGGTTAATTTCGTTTTTTGTAATTGTTGCCATGTTGCAACAGGATCATTGTGTGAGTAGCTAATAAAATGAGCCATTATTAACAATTAGGAAATATAAGAATAAGCCCCAGCTAATTCCCCATTACCAGGTTGGCGATACCACTTCTCTATTGCGCAAGTGGGCTAAAGTACGCAAGTGAGACAAACTATACTACGAGAAAAATTCTGGCATATAGTGTAGATTTGAAATTATTGTACTCCACCGTTTGATTTACTCATCGAATCTGATCTGTCCCTTCGAGAGAATCGTGATAAAAACACTAATAGACCACAACCCGTATTCTTTCTAGAACTTTGAACAATGAGAAAGTCAGATGGACTGTAAAAAGAGGGTAGCATTATGTGCGTCACTTTTGCGTACCAAAGTGAAAAAAAAGTTCTTTGGTTTAGTTGCCAGCACTATTAAAAAGCAGACAGAACAACCGGTTTAACTCGTAGTACCAATGACAGAATTATTTCCCAACTGAATGAAATACTTTCAAGATGGCTATACTTATGATCACAGTTTACACTTACATGAATTTCGGACTTTAATTACACAACTGCATACCTAGTTGAAAATTTAAACGGATACCGCAATCCCAATAAAGGGGAATCACCTTACCGTCGCAGCATGTTAAAATAATCACCTCATGCATGAATCGGTGTATTAAGCACACTTTTTTACAGGTGGTATATGAAACATTTTATTCCATTTTATTCTCGGTTATAATGCGGGATCCACGTTATAATGTCCCTGACAGTTGAAACTTTTTTTCCCCCTATAGTGTGAGACTATACCGTTAAAAAAAGCAGTAGATCATAGACCCACACATATAACAAAATATGAGGGTGTCGGGCGCACCCCTAGATACCTCATTTTGGCAATGAAGTATTTCAATATTTTATGCTTGCCAATGCGGTGTTTCTAAGGTGTACTGTAAGGCGTATGTAAAATGACCCACGGGTTAGCGAAACCCTCAACAAAACGAAAAGAGCAACCACGGTTCATTGACACCGTCTGGAAATGAGTTAAACTATTACCTAGCTTATTTTTGAAATTTATTTGAAACTTTATTTAAAAAACGCGGGTGTCTCCGACGCCACCTGTCGTCTAGGGTGTGCCTGCCATTGTGTGTAACTCTCGTGAGTTCCAAGTGGTGGGGACATTATAACGTGAATCCCGCATAACACTGCCCATAGCAGTTGCTCGGACGTTTACGCCAAATTGTTATAATCGAACATAACAAGAAAAACGAGCCATATTTAAAAACGTTCATTTTTGACTAAACATATTTCTGATTCAGACCCCAAAAGTTCCTAATAACTAGTAAGTCTATCATTGCAGGACGGTCAAATGCTTATCCGTTTTGCTTTATAAATATTTCAAACCATATGATCCGCGTCTTTCAGATGAAAAACGTTCGGACATTTTTCAGCCTAATACACGTGCATATTCTTGCTATGCGAACCGTATTGCAAAAGAGATATGGAAATAAAACAGACATGATTTGGTGGTCCCAAGCACAATTGCAAAGGGTAAGTGAACAAAGTCCCATCAGCTTAACGCAATTATTAAATTATCTAGTTTGCTCGTTTATAACGCCAGCCAGTCATGATCAGTGGGAAAAATATTAGTTTAGATACCCGCTTCAAAAATAAAAAGGGCATACTTTCTAAAGCCAAGCCGAATATCAAGTTACGAAAATGTTCTCGCATAACGAAACGTGACACATTAGTGTTAACGATTTGTAACGTAAGTCATTCATGGTCAGTTCGAAAAATATTGGTGGAGTATTCACTTCAGAAACAAAAAAAAGACGTGCTTTCTTAAAGCCAGAAAAATGTCGGTTTCAAAATGTTATCGCAAAACGAAACGTGACACAGCATTTTAGTTTATAATTCCGAATAGTCATGATCAGTCGGGGAAATATTAGTTAATACCATATTTTTCAAAAACAAATAGGGCGTGCTTTCTTAAGCCAAGCCAAATAATTAAAATGTTCTGGCATAACAAAGCATGACAGCGTGTTGGGTTATAACTGTAACCATCCATTGATCAGGCGAAAAATGTACGTTAATACCACTCAAAAACAAAAAGGGCGTGCTTTCTTCAAGCCAGACCAAATCGGATAAATGTTGTTGGATAACGAAACGTGACACATCATGTTCGTTTATAACGTAAGTCATTCATGATCAGTGAGGAGAGATACGTTAATCCACTTCAAAAACAAATAGGGCATACTTTCTTCAAGCCAGACACGATGGGTACGAAAATGTTCTCGCATAACGAAACGTGACACAGCATGTTCGTTTATAACTCCAGCCAGTCATGATCAGCGGGAAAAATCGCTAATACCACTTAAAGCAAAGGACGTACTTTCTTAAAGCCAGACCAAACAGGATTCAAAAATGTCCCGCATAACAAAAACGTGACACAGCGTGTCGTTTTATAATTCCAGCCAGTCATGATCAGTGGGGAAAATCTGTGATACCACTCAAAGTCAAAAGGGCGTGTTTCTTTAAAGCCAGACCAAATAGGATTCAAAATGTTCTCGCATAACGAAACGTGACACGTCATGTTCGTTTATAATTGCAGCCAGTCATGATCAGTGGGAAAAATATCGTTAATACCACTTCAAAAACAAATAGGGCGTGCTTTCTTAAAGCCAGACCAAATAGGTTTCAAAATGTTCTCGCATTACGAAACGTGACACATCATGTCGGTTATAACTAAGCCAGTAATTAATAATAGGAAAATATCGTTGATAATTACAAAAACAAAAAGGGCGTGCTTTCTTAAAGCCAGACCAAATAGGATTCAAAATGTTCTCGCATAACGAAACGTGACACAGCATATTCGTTTATAATTCCAGCCAGTCATGATCAGTGAAAAAAATATAGTTAATATCACTTCAAAAACAAAAAGGGCGCGCTTTCTAAAAGCCAGACAAAAAGGTTTCAAAATTAGGGAACGTAACAGTTCAATGTAAAGCGTAACGCGCCTATTTAAAATTAGCAAGTGTCGGCGAAGTTACAACATGTTTATAGTGAGACAATTTAAAGGAATTTCCACTCTATTTGCGAAAAAAATTATCTTCGAACTTTTAATTCTTTATAGATTTTCGTCGAATAAATTGTCGGAATATGATAATATATTTGAAGAATTTATATCCACAAACAGCTAAATTATTTAGTGTTTTATATACCACCATCAGAATATCTTTGTGCCAATGTGGATATTTAAGAGTCTTATATATCTTAGCAGCTCAAGGCTTATTTATGGATTAGCTAAAAAAACCGAGTATTTTACGGGTAAACAGTCGTTGGACTCATTCAATACGTTTAATATCGCCAATCAGATATGAGTTTAGAAAAATTTCAACACCAGTATTATCATGAGATCGGTCTTAACGACAGCTTTACGAAACATACTTTATTGAAATATGGGATTTTAATTTTAAAATTGCAGTGAATACTTCTGAGACAGTATTAATGCAGGTACCATCAAATGATTTCTATGTCCCTTTGAAAATTTGAGGTGCTGGACGTTGCTGGATACCAAGGTCTCGTACTGATTCACACACACACAGATGTACTAAAAGGAAATTTCAAGAACATTGCGCGAATATATCTTTAAAAATGCGGCGAAATCCTTAAACGTTTAGTCAGAAGCTGGGAATGCTGCGAAAATACATATTTTATATGTACAGCTATGATTTGAGGAAATGGCCCTAACGCTAGCAGTTAATACTTGAAAATACATGAAAACTTGAGCAATCAACATGGATGCTGCCGGATTTCAGGCGTCGGTGCTGAAAATTTGGAAATTACGGAATTGTGCCTGCTGGGTTTTTTAAAAATTGTGACCTCTGACCTCTGTTATATTTATATAATACTGAGCCACATTCCCCACACAGTTTACATATCACACATAGTTGGCCAGCAATAATTTAATATATGTATGTACATGTGTAGCTTACACAATAATTTACTTACGTGGTCCTAGGTGTATTTACTCCCACCGTAGATTACACACGAAATGCACCAAATATGCACACCATATCTATCCGAGTTTTTCATGGTTAATATATTTTATTATCTTATGCCTAAGTCCATACTTTGTTACACCACATATAATAAATACACAGTTTCTATTTCCTCCAGTATATTACATTAAATCACGAACACTAGATATGAAACATATCAAACGGCTAAACCGTAGTCACCTTGAGCTGCTAAGATATATGGTTCTTTAAATATCCACATTCGCACGAAGATATACTGATGGTGGTATATAAACGCTTAAATGATTTAGCTGTTTGTGGATATAAATTCTTCAAATATAGTATTAGACAATTTATTCGACGAAAATCTCTAAAGAATTGAAAGTTCAAAGATAATTTTTTTCGCAAATGAAGTGGAAATTCCTTTAAATTGTCTCACTCTAAACATGTTGTAACTTCGCGACACTTGCTAATTTTAAATAGGCGCGTTACGCTTCATTGAACTGTTACGTTCCCTAATTTTGAAACCTTTTTGTCTGGCTTTTAAGAAAAAAGCGCGCCCCTTTTGTTTTTGAAGTGATGTGATATTTTTTCACTGATCATGACTGGCTGAGTTAATTAAACGGAATATGTGTGTCACGTTTCCCGCTATGCAAACATTTTTGAATCCTATTTGGTCTGGCTTTAAAGCACACACTTTTGTTTTTTTGGAATGGTATTAACTATATTTTCCACTGATCATGACTGGTGAGAGCATAAACGGAACATAATGTGTAGCGTTTCGTAATGCGAGACATTTTAAAACCTATTTGGTCTGGCTTTAAAAAGCGCGCCCTATTTCTTTTTGAATCATATTAACAATATTTTCCCACTCATCATAATTCATCATTATAAACGGGACACTTAACGTGTAACTTCGTATACGAGAAGTTTGAATCATTTTTGGTATAACTTAAAAACCACGTTTGGATTTTTTGAAGTGGTATTAACTATATTTTCCCACTAATTTAACGACTGGCTGGAATTATAAACAAACATGTTGTAGCGTTTTTGTATAGGATTTTTTCAATCCTGTTTGGTCTGGCTTTAAACATCCTTTTTGAAGTGGTATTAACTTATATTTTCCGCTGACTGGCTGAGAAGTATAAACGGAAATATGAGTTTCGTTTTTATCGAGAACATTAAATCCTATTTGGCGCAAAGGCTTTAAGAAGGCGCGCCTGGAATCATCCTCACTTTATTTTTCCCATAATAGGTGAATGACTGACGTTATAAACGAACATGATGTGTCAGCGTTTAATTTATTCGAACAATTTTTATCCTACTATAACTTTAAGAAGGCGTCTTTTTTTTGAAGTGGTATTAACTATATTTTTCCCGCTGGTACAATTTGGCTAGAAGTTATAAACGAACATGCTGTGTCACGTTTTTTCCTATGGGAGAACATTTGATATTATTTGGTCTCACTTAACCACCTTTGTTTTCAAATCCGTATTCTACTCCTACTCAGTCGTGACTATGATTTTATAAACGGAACATGCTGTGTCACGTTTAGTTATGCGAGAACATTTTGAACCTATTTTTCTGGCTCCAAAGCACGTCTTTTTTGTTTTTGGAATGGTATTAACTATATTTTCCCACTGATCATGACTGGCTGGAGTTATAAACGAACATGACGTGTCACGTTTCGTAATGCGAGAACATTTTGAAACCTATTTGGTCTGGCTTTAAGAAAGCACGCCCTATTTGTTTTTGAAGTGGTATTAACGATATTTTTCCCACTGATCATGACTGGCTGCAATTATAAACGAACATGACGTGTCACGTTTCGTTATGCGAGAACATTTTGAATCCTATTTGGTCTGGCTTTAAGAAAGCACGCCCTTTTTGATTTTGAAGTGGTATTAACTATATTTTTCCCACTGATCATGACTGGCTGGAATTATAAACGAACATGCTGTGTCACGTTTTGTTATGCGGGACATTTTGAATCCTGTTTGGTCTGGCTTTAAGAAAGAACGTCCTTTTTGTTTTTGAAGTGGTATTAACTTATATTTTTCCCGCTGATCATGACTGGCTGGAGTTATAAACGAACATGCTGTGTCACGTTTCGTTATGCGAGAACATTTTGAATCCTATTTGGTCTGGCTCAGAAGCACCGCCTATTATTTTGAAGTGGTATTAACTATATTTTTCCCCACTGATCATGAATGACTGACGTTATAAACGAACATGATGTGTCACGTTTCGTTATTCGACAACATTTATCCTATTTGGTCTGGCTTTAAGAAAGCACGCCCTTTTTGTTTTTGAAGTGGTATTAACTATATTTTTCCCGCTGATCATGACTGGCTGGAGTTATAAACGAACATGCTGTGTCACGTTTCGTTATGCGAGAACATTTTGAATCCTATTTGGTCTGGCTTTAAGAAAGCACGCCCTATTTGTTTTTGAGATGGTATTAACTATATTTTTCCTACTGATCATGACTATCTGGAATTATAAACGAACATGCTGTGTCACGTTTCGTTATGCGAGAACATTTTGAAACCTATTTTTCTGGCTTTAAGAAAGCACGTCTTTTTTTGTTTCTGAAGTGATATTTACTATATTTTTCGAACTGACCATGAATGACTGACGTTATAAACGAACATGATGTGTCACGTTTCGTTATGCGAGAACATTTTGAAACCTATTTGGTCTGGCTTTAAGAAAGCACGCCCTTTTTATTTTTGAAGTGGTATTAACGATATTTTTCCCACTGATCATGACTGGCTGGCGTTATAAACGAGCAAACTAGATAATTTAATAATTGCGTTAAGCTGATGGGACTTTGTTCACTTACCCTTTGCAACTGCTCGGACGACTGAAATTATGTCTGTTTTCATTTCCATATCTCTTTTGGAATACGGTTCGCATACACAAATATGACGTGTATTAGGCTGAATGTCTTCCGAACGTTTTTCATCTGAAATATGATTTATATGGTTTGAAATATTTTATAAAGCAAACCAGAAGCATTTACTGTCCTGCAACTAGAGACTGGAACCAGCTCAGATTATGTTCGGGTCTGAATCAGAAATATGTTTAGTCAAAAATGAACGTTTTTAAATATGGCTCGTTTTTCTGCTCGATGTCTGATTATAATAATTTGGCGTAAACGTCCGAACAACTGCTGCTATGGGCAGTGTTATGCGGGATTCACGTTATAATGTCCCCACCACTTGGAACTTATGTACGCCACACAGTGGCAGGCACACCCTAGACTATAGGGTTTCTTAGACACCCCTGTGTTTTTAAATAAACTTTCAAATAAATTTCAAAACAAAGCTAGGTAAATAGTTTAACTTATTTCAGACGGTGTCAATGAACCGTCGTTGCTCTTTCGTTTTGTTGAGGGTTTCCGCCACTCCGTGGGGTCATTTTACATAGGGCCTACAGGATATTCTGGAAACACGCCGCATTGCCAACCATAAAACACCGAAGTGCTACATTGCACAGGAAATAAGATTATATCTTAGGGGTGTGCCCAACACCCTCATATTTTGTTATATGGTGTGGGTGTCACTGTCACCGTCTTTACGGTATAGTTTTACACAACAGGGGGGGACAAAAGTTTCAAATGTTATGGGACATTATAACGTGAATCCCGCATTATAACTGAGAATAAAATGGAATAAAATGTTTCATATACCACCTGTAAAAAAGTGTGCTTAATACGCGATTCATGCATGAGGTGATTATTTTAACATGCTGCGACGGTAAGGTGATTCCCTTTATTGGGGATTAGGGTATGCGTTTAAATTTTTGACTGCGGTATACCATTGTAATTAAGTTCCTCAAATTCATGTGTAAGCTGTGATTCATAAGAATATGATCTAGTATTCTCATTCAGTTGGGAAATAATTCTGTCATTGGTATGATCAGTTAAACCGGTTGTTTTGTCTGCTCTTCACAATAGTGCCGGAACTAGCGCTACCGTAAGAACTTTTTTTTCACTTTGGTACGCAAAAGTGGCGCATGATGCTCCCTCTTTTTTTTTTTTACAGTCCATCTGACTTTCTGATCAAAGTTCTCAAAGAGATCCGGGTTGTGGTCTATTAGTGTTTTTATCACGATTCTCTAGAAGGGACAGATCAGATTCGATGGGGTGATCAAACAGTGAGTACAAATAATTTCAAATCTACACTATATGCAGAATTTTTCTAGATCATATAGTCTCTCACTTGCGTACTTTAGCCCACTTGCGCGATGAGGAAGTGGTATCCCCGCCAAATTTCTCCGACGGAAAAAAAAATAGCTGGGGCTCGAATTATATTTTCTGAATTGTTAATAATGGCTCATTTTATTAGCTACTCACACATATTTACCAGCTTCAACATGGCAAACAATCAGATAAAACGAGTTTTATTTTCGAGTCAACACAACTTGTTCCCTAATGTTTTTGCATCCAGTTTTTGTATATGCGTTGTTTGAAGAATTTTGCTATACATCGTGGCATGAAAAAATAAGGTTTTATTTTAAAATCGTGCGCTTAACAGCCTTTTTCAATTTATAATATGACCTTTATTCGTTTGTATAAAACTTTTTGGCCCACTGTTGTTTGTTAAATTGTTATTATAGTTTTGCTCTATTTTCCTACAATATGTTAGTTTAATGCAAAAAAAAATGGTGTATATTCTAGAATTTGATGTACTAAGGCCCAATGGTAGCTGGTTTTTAGCGGTATAAATTCGCTGTGTGAGATGATACAGTACTCTTTGTCATGTTTATCATCATGTTTTACGGCAAATATTTTCTTAGTGAGTAATGGACTAACGTTTATACAAAAATTGTCATATTGCTGCATGAGATGGTTAATGCTTTTATAGAAATTGTCAACGCTTTTTAATAAATAAATGTTTTCGATGTGTGCGCAAAATTTCATTACTCAGTGAGAAATCATATAAATTTTTTTGACTAAAATATACTTTCGGTTTTATGCACGCAATTTCAGCGAGATCTAGAAGCGTATTGTAAGACGTCAAATTTTGAAATAGAGGAGAAAACCAGTTGGAACACAATGTTTGGAGTAATATAATCGTCCACCGAATTCTGGTCCAAATTTTCTGGCCAATATGCTTCAAATTTTACACCATGGGTGAAAGTTTTCTAGACTTTATTTTTACAGTGTTGAAAAATTGCGCGTAATATTTGTTTACACCATGTTTCTTTATTTATTTTTCTGTGTACCTAATCCTCATATAAAACAGGTTTTCTGCAAGCTCACTTTATTATTAAACAACCACGAGCTAATTATTTCAGAGACGGGAAATGCAAGCGAACGTAACTAATATTTAGCTTCTCATTTGTTGGTTCACCTGCGACAGGTGCTTAATAGCTTAACCTTTAATACTGAACGCCATAAAATTCCTAAACTTTTGCTCGACACAATTTTAGTAGAGACAGCTAACAATCTCACTCATTTGTTGCTGCTCGCTCAATAACCAAACTATCTATTCGGTCTACGGAAATATGAGAACAATTTTTCGATGACCTCCGCAGAGCATAACCAAACAACTGAACACAATTATACTTCTGAAACATTTATCAACGTCAATCATTGAAAGCGAAAAATACTAATGGTGTATCGATTCGCGCATCGATCGATTTATTCACTGAGACAGATAATAAATAGGCCTACACTCTATTTGTTGGCCTTTATTGATCTTAAACAATAGTTACCGAAAATATACAGACAAAAGACACCCATCCACTGATATATTAATGGGCATTAAGACATACCATTTGTTTTATGTAAACTAATTTATCAATGTTAAAGCTATATCTCATTATGCCCTTTGGAGCATTTGAAAAAGAAAAGAAACAAAAATATCAATCAACGGTAGCCAAGCGTGTAGTTTTGTTTCACCAGTCTTAGCGTTAGGTTTCGCCATCCCATTTTTCGCGCGGTCTCATTTGTTTAGCGGTTCATTTGTTTTGATTGATAACCAAATTCGACTTGAAAGTGGCCACTTCTTTTGTTTTATTGGGAAATGTAGACATAGGCAAATGCTTGCTTATTTTATCAGCAAGGACTAAATTGTGTCGGGGGAGCGTTAATTTTATCGTCTACATTTGTTTTGGTATTTGCAGCAGCGGGAAGGGAGTCGAATGTAAAGTTTCTAGTTTGATTCGACAACTGTCATATTTGGCTAAATACTTATAAATAACAAACATATAGGATGACTAGTTAAAAATTTGCCTTTATTTAAGGTAAGAAATTAAGAACAATTACATGTAAAAAAGTCTCTCAAAATAATTATTTTCAAAAACTATTTACTTAGAATTGTATATAGTTTTCACCGTCACGAAACCGTTTCAAATTTACCTTACATGGTACATAGCTGTATGGCATGCTCCATATTTTAGGTATAAAGTAGTTTCGAGGTTTTGAGTCTTATTTCAAGCCCTGCTTGAGCGCACACGTGTTATAGAAGTTGTAGACAGAATGCTATTTGTTACTAGTCAAGTGTAGATATTGTAAAATTATGGGGGCTCTCTTTTTGAATAATTCTTACCCTTATTCTTGATTTTACTCAAATTTTAACA
>JASANE010014623.1:0-36348 GCA_030248225.1 Trileptium ribeirensis
AAAACAGTTTGACTGCAATACTTGAAACCCTGTTTGTGAACACATAGCGAAATACACAAAACTTATCGTATTAGCTTTGAGGTAAAAATTTTTTTTTAAATACATTGCTCTATATTTTGACTATAGATCCGTTCTAAAACTCCCTACTTAAAATGAGTTACGATTCTAGTTTTATTTAAAGTTTCGGAAAAAATTCCCTTTTTGATTTTGTTTGGAACATTACCACCTAATGAGATTCCACCGATATGCATATATGGCACGATACCCAACCACTCAAAGCTGTTTTTATCTTTACATAAATCAATCAGTTTATAACTAACCTGGCTTTTGCTTACTCCCATATATCCTTTTTGTTCGAACGCCCTTTCATAGATGTCTTTGATCATTGCCATATTTAATATATACGCCAACAGAATATTATTGTGCTTTGGACAGGAGACCATAATCACAATTTTTTGACCTCTGAAAACCTGGAAACATCAAACTGAGAAGCAACGCTTCTTTATAAACAATTTGCAAAACATTCAAAATAAACAAAATTTTTGATTAATTTTTTTGGAGCATATCGCTTCTTATCCCTTTTTATATGACCAGTAAACGAAACTAAAACAGGCATTGAGGTCGATTAGAATATAGTTATTAACTTAACGCTCATTCATACACCAGTTTTATCAAAAATTTGAAACCTTTTTCATTTTGATTTATTGTACAAACTCAGGTGCTATACATCCCTTATTCAGAAAACTCTATACCCTAAGATTCAAAAACTATAATCATTTAAATTGTTCATTTTTGAAAGCTAGATATGCAGGCACGAAATGATTAACTATACGTGAGAAAATTACCTTTCACCCTGAACTATTCTGTCTCAAAATATTAATGATCCATTAGGGTCATAGGGTTTCGATTTACAACATGCTTCGGCAATCCACATTTCTAATTTGCCATGCCAAAAAAAACTATCAACTATTGGCGACCCAAGTACCCCGACACATAATATCGAAATACCGCTTTCCATTAGTACTCTCAATAAAAGAAGAAGTAGACAGCATTATTTATTTACCAAACTTCAAATGCACTTTTTACAAAAGTCCCTTTTTGTTACAAAACTCGATGTCAACGAACTGAACAATATTTAAGCCAATGAAAAATTGCCTTGTGGGTAAATAATCATGTTATATCACCCAGGAATGGACTTAAGAAGCCAATTAAACTGGCTTCAATTTTCCTTTTTAAAGTCCTCACTCGTGTTTTGGAATTTTGTGTACAGAGTGGGCACTTAAAATAAATTTGACAAAACTTCTTCTTGGGTATTCCTGTATCGCGACCAAACATACAGAAGTACTTAGTGCTCTCATGTGTACTTTCACAACCATTCCATTTTTTTGAAGAAAAGTCATGTCTTATTGACGGTATAACAGACACTAGCTTACCTGATTGTGCAGCTACCCTTCGTTTATTGCCACAGTTAGAAAACTTGCGTTTCAGCCATAAAGAATACGACCTTTTATTGCAGTATATACTTGCAAAACTGCAAATGGCGTATCCATCAAGAATAATTTGACCCAAAACATACCATGAGCTTGCATAACCTTGTATATCCTGAGAAATATCTCGAGCTCGACAGATGTGGATGCCCTTGACCACATTATAAAGTTCTAAAAACCTAGAAAGAAATCGCATACATACAATAACATCATACTCCGTCATATCCATGTTTACATTGGTAGGCACATGCACTGCAATATACTTCGCGACCAAGTCATTAAACTTAGCAATTGTATTTCCAAACATCGGCGTATTTTTCAACCAGTGTTCTTTATTTGTGCCGGTGAATTGTAAATGCGTAAAAGATGAGGAAGAATTTTTATTTTCTTTCAACCCAGAGACATTGTCTTTCCCTAGACATATCACCTTTGAACAAGTTAGTGCACCATCTCGCTGTTCTAGATTCACAAACGCAGAGTTAATCAACGCCCGATTTTTTATCGAAATATCTACCTGTGTTTCCGTTGGTATAAGGCTATCCACTAACCTCAGTTTAGATTCACAACTTTCTGTTACACTTATCTCAACGTTAGCACACTGTCTTTCTCCGTATGTTTGGATTGATTGATCACGTCGCCGTTTATCAAATAAATAGCCATTCATAGGTTGTTGAAAATTTTGAGACCAGAGCGCACCTCGATCAACCAACCATCGATTAAATTCCGCGTCCGAATTTTCGTACCTGAAAGCTGTGTGAGATCCCTTTTGGGTCCCTACATTTCGATGCATACTAGACATATTAGAACTTGAGGAAAAACTTTCAGTACAACTTCTTCCCTCAATCGCATCAGTCTTGGGAATGCCCACACGACATGCAAACATTGTATTACATTTAAGTTTTTTACTCAATTCCAAGGGGTTAAGTTTTTGCATACATCTGTGGGACTCACTGTCTCTTAGCCTTAAACTTTGTTCCAAATGTTCTGCCTCAGTTGAACATAATGAGTTTTCAATACTTTCTTGCTTACGCGCCTCAACTATAGCAGCTTGAAATGATTCTGGCCTGGCAGATAACACAAATCGGCGAATTGTTTTGTTCAATCCACATAGAAAATTTTCCATTGCAATAGTATCCCTGTTGTCATTAGATAATGTAGGAAAAGCTTTCCTAACCAAGTGGTCTATATCCCTTGCGTAAGTGTCAACAGATTCGTCCACGCTTTGCGACCTCTCTCTCAATTTAGCACCATAACTGTATGTGAGATATTTTGGCACCAAAATTTCAGATAAACAATTTTTCAACGTATCATAATTTTTCTTTGTTTCTCCAGAGATGCATTCCCATTTCCGGGCAGATTCACTGCGCAAAAACGCCGGTAATATACGAGCCATGTCCTCCTTAGACCACTGGTTTGCAAAAGAAATACGTTCGAAAATTCCTATCCATTCCTCAAAATCATCTCCAAAGTCTCCGTAATATAAAGAGATGTCATCTGTATCAAAATTTGCAGATTGGTTTTGACGCGCCACATTCAAACCGTGTGGACAAAAATCCATGTTTTATCACAAATTTAATTTCACAAATATTGACCACCTTGGTCTGCCTCGAAATTATCACAAAACGATTATCTTTTTGAAACACTCAAAACATACAACAGATTTTAGGTTTTGATAAACTTGTTTATGTCTTCCAGGCTTGCGGCACCAAAATGTAGCCCGTGTGAGTCCTACCTTAAACTTAGTAGTATGGAAGCACACAAACAACAATAGAGATTGTGTAATTTATATTTTTTTTTGTGTGTGAATGTTGAGAGTATTTCAATCTAAGCCCAAGGTTTATTACAACCAGAATATACCATACACATAAAATGCATATAAATTATACACTTACGTTATGTACAGGTAAGAGAGAGAATACAGCAAATCACACCGATTGAACACAGCACGTATGATCGCACTTATACGACACGAGTCACCGATTGTAAGGATGAAAACTGAACTAATCTCAGCGTGCATTCGACTTAAATAATCTTTTCTCCCGGGCCAGTAGCCTAGGAATTTCTCTAAAGCGAGGTTTACACAGTTAAGAATTAGAAATTCTTGGAATTGAGAATTCCGCTCCCAAACTTAAACGAAAATTTGCGCGTTAAAGAATATCTTTTTATGAAATTCTTGGAATCCCTAACTCAAAACAAAATTTCGAAAATCCAGCAGAAATACATACACATATCCGCTAATGTAGGCCTAATGCTTAAGGCACCCAACCCTTACACTCAAATTCGATATATTTAAATTCTATGCCTTAGGCTCACATGAAACTCTTGTAAATTCGTTTCTCCTATAAAACTCCCTGAAACTTAGCTAAGTCTCAAAATTCTCCTGGACCCTGTATAAAAGTTCCAACACAATACGAGATACATCAAGTGCGCATAGAAATGTAAACACACGACAAATGATACTGCATACATACACTACGTTCCAACATACAACAAATTCATAAACTATGTGTGACAAACATACACTTCGTATAGAAATAAACATATACATATACAATACATATACCTTTGTATACAATATTTTATAACAACAATGTAGACTGTAAACACACAATAAATGTATTGCACAGATGGTAAACAAACAAACAATACATAAGGGAAGGAAATTGGGCCATGTGAAATGGAGTTAAGAGCGTCGGCCCGTCGTGTTTGGGGTTTACGACCTAATACGTCTCCCCGGGTTCACATGAGGGAATTTGTTTCCCAAGACAATACCTCGTTACACTCGTAACGAAAGTCATTTCATCGTGAAATTAAACAGCAGTTGTGGTCATTTCATGAGGCATTATAATCTTTGAAATCGGGCTCATAGAATTTAATCAGCTATCGACATGGCATGGCGCAAAACCATGTAACACAAAAGACCGGCTTAAATCAGTTGTACTAGTTGTAATCCTGTAATATCTTTTTCAGCACTTACTATAGCTATATATTGTTTTTTGACTCTTGTGGTAACATTACTGAAAAAATGTAGATCAGCCGGTATATCAAATGCTAAATTTATAGTACGGTATTTCGTTCAAATTTGAGTCAAGAAATGCGCTCCGGAGCGGCCGTATGGTAGTGATGAACAAGTAAGTCAAATCAATATTCTGATATTATTTTTAGATATTCATATATGCTATCTATTACATAGCCGAAACGATGGGATTCCGATTCACGTTTGGAAGCGATTGCAACAGTTGAATAAATCAGTAAAATTATTGCGGAAATTTGTGATTGTTGTACCACTTTACAGAGGAGCATATTTTCAGATTTGGCATTCGACATTTCGAAATTGTGTTAAAGTTCATGAGCAAAAACCTCTCTGGGATTATAATTGTTAACCCAAATACATAAAGGAAAAAACATGTATTTAGAGCTTTGCTGCCATAATATGTAGTCGCTGAGTTTTCACATTGAAATATTGCTTGTAATCCACGTTTGGCTCATGTGTATCTACTATTGCGTTATGCACTTGGCAAAATGCCACAATCTATATTCGATTGGTTCACAGTTGCAAACTGTAAAGCAAACATGTTAATGTATAAGCAAATCACCAGTGCACAACACCGAGCCTTTAAGTCGTGCTGTAAAGCCTAGTTGGACTCAGTTAAAATACAAGTGGACTTGCAGCTTCTAAAATATTGGCTAATTTGCGAACAGATCAAGGACAAATTTGCAAAATATTACGGCAACCTATATAACCTATATATATATACAATTTAATACAATGTAGTGGCTTTTCTTAAATTCGTACATACTTATAGAGGGGTACGCGGTTAACCCCGTGAGGCGTCGGGACCCAACCTTCCACCCCCCTGCCCTCGGCGCAAAGCGCCGACCACCTCCTCTTCTGACAGGTGGCATGACCGGACGCTGACGCCGAAGACACCGCTGCCCCTCACCAACGGCTGATTGTGGGTGTCAGGCCGAAGCCCGACCACTCCCCCCGAACACTTACCCTTATGGACTTCAGATCTTTGTACAACTATTTGCGACTGCTTCCTGATATGGATTTCGTAAATGTGTTAAATATATCATCAGGGAAATTAGTTCGTTTATGAGGAATCAGCGAGTGTCGTACCAACTGATTGTACATCATTGAAAAACGAACAATTAGAAATTCATCGTTACTGGATAAATTAATGGTATTATACAATTTCTGAATTCATACATTGTATGAAATATTTGCATATTATAGTGGTGCCAAATAATGTAGTGTACCCATAATATAGCAAGTGACAGTTAAATCCTAGTTAAATCAGGTTTTATGTGCCCTTGTAAATTAAATAGACGCTTATGCTAGAATCCCTTTGTTTGGAAAACGATTATAACCGCTTTGGAGCAGAGATGCTACACAGTGTGTGATTGGCTGATGTTGCAAAATCGCCGAAAAAACTACATTATTTTCTGCAGTTGTACTAAGTTGTTTGAGTAACCATAACACTGCTCACACTGACAAGTCACGCGTTACCTGAACATGTATTGAAATTGTTTTAACCTTAAGAAATTTACTAGAACATAGCTGTAAATTTTCGATTTTATTGTAAAATTTAACAGTGTGTTCAAAAAGCGACATGTTATTTTATTTATAAAAAGTAACGACGCTAGAATGTCAGCAAACACTATACCATTTGCCACAAGCTTATTAAACTCGTAATAGCAGCACCACAATAATTATTTCTATTCAAGGTCACTATGTAAAAGCGAATTTTGGTATTCTGAACTTTTACTTTATAGTAATTTCAAGATTATAGCCACCATATGCTGCTGTATACTAAGATTTACATCTTCGAATTTGGACAATTTCTGGGCGTGAAGCCGACATAAATGTGCCCGCCGCTGCATTGAGTCCTAAGGCCGAAACCAAGTTCATAAGTAGGCAGAATTACGTATAATATATTCTGTGCCCAGAAGCGCTCAAGACCTGGCTCTAGCTCTAAAGGTGATATAAATACCCGCACCTTCAGCAGAAGGTGACTAAAACCCAGTCCGCTTTTGTGTAATTTAGCAAACTATGATGTGACTATAATATCATAGGAAACATATAAGCCGCTATTATATATCGGACTAAACGGACTACCGAAATCTTCTTGCATATAAAGGCAGACAAGTAGTACTTGAAATCGAATGCTGTTATTTGCTAGTCATCTCGCCTTGTTTTCAGTGTCAGGAGGAAAAACGTGAGTATGGGCTTTATCGATGGATTAGTGTGTGCCTTTTTCAAAAGCTAGTTTCTGTAAATTGACACTGGCACTTTTGTCGTGTAAATCAGTGTTAGCGCTAACAGTGTGTTGTTGTTAGTCGTTGAATTTGTTAGCAAGTCAGAAAAGGAACAGTAGTTATTGTTGTTGTACGTAGCTGTTGTTGTTCTTTCCTATCCCATCATCATCATGAAATGGCAAACTGAGGCAAAACTATTTGTACGTATACACTAGTACTAATATGGCACCTCAAATATCATGCTGACGATCATAATCATAGACATCAGAATCACGATGACTAGCCTACTTTTCGGAGTTTACTACTGCTACCTGCCTACCTTCCTCTTAACCAACGTTGTGGTTGATTAGTTAGTTATGTTGTACGAACGAGCGAGACATTTTGTGTTCACCAACAGCAGCACTAGTGCCACGAGAGATTGGGTTCGGGGTTTTGTGGGCGGTTGTCATGGACTACGATACGAACCGAGCCGAGAACGAAGGCAGTCCTGCAAAAGCAAATGCCTGTCTGTCTTTCTCTCTCACACTAATATCTCTGTGTTGTTCGGTGACTGTTGTGAAAGCCGAATAGAACAACGAGTGAGCTTGTAAATCTCTGCGTTGTTTTGGAACTGCTGCTACTACAACCGCCGTCCTGTGCAGCTAGTAAAGTAGATAGCTTTCGTAGTCAAAAGCCGTGCTATTCTGATCAAGTAGAGGTACGTAAAGCGAGTAGTCAGAGATTCGGCTTTTTTGCTTGGATTCTGGAGAACGACCGGTCGACCATAATTTTAGCTGAGCGATGCCTGAGTTTAAAAGCCGTACTGATTTGTATTGTTATTAGTTGTATGATGTCCATTTAAGATCAGTGGTGTAAAAATGTGTATTTGTTGGTTACTATGTTTAAATTCCATATATATACATATATATGTTAGGCGACAACTTGCTATTTGTTCTTATTTTCTTGGTATAGAATACTTATTTAATAGTTAAGAGAAATGAATTATATTGTGTTCTTATTGCAAATATTGTGTAGTTATTGCAAATGGCATTCATTTTCAAGAAATTTTAATGCCGCATGTATTCTTCAACGCGAGGTTAACGCGTTTGAAGTTACATATTAGCATTATGCATATTTGCGTTTAACGTCATTAGAAGTTACATGTTTGCAAAGAGTGCAAAAATTGTATTATATATAATGGAAATTTTTTAATGGTAAGAGGTGTTTGACATTAAACATTAGGTTTAGGATTGGAAATTAAAGTGATTTAATGTTTTAATTTTTGTTATTCGTACCAGTTAAACTTCGAGCATGGCCATTATTTTGATTGTTACCATAGTATATAAACTAAAATAATGTGGCCATGGAAATGACTCAGGTATTAAGTACTTAATTAGAAGGGAATTTAATTCTAATAAATTATGCAAGGTGTACAACAAGTAAAGCCTCGACTTCAAACTGTTGCTTAGACTGGCATAATATACTTACAACCCTCATCCTTTCAAGTATTATAACCTTATAACCTAACATATTAATATCTACATATAGAAAAATGTATGATACTCTTCGGCTGATCTAATAACTGCAGTAAGACTGTATTCAGTTAACGAAAATAGCCGTGAAGTTGTGCGACAATGGGCCGGCATTATTCTTCACAGCGCCCATATCGTAAAACTATATATTGCTTCAATTAATAACATGTTTGATACAGGTTTCGTAGATGACTTGCCCCGAACAGGAAGACCTTCAGCGGCATCTGATGATGCTGCGAAAGCTGATATTTCGCATCGTTTTGACAATAGTCCGACAAAGTCAACTCGCCGTTGTGCTGTTGAAACCGGCATTTGCAAATCGACTGTTTTCCGAATTGTTAAAAGTCTGGTTCTAAAACCTTTTAGACCGACGTTAATTCATGCTCTGAATGAGTATAATCGCAATGTTGAATTTAGCGAAAAATAGCTACAACGTCTTGACGATGATCTGGACTTAGCTGACAAAGTCATTTGGTCCGATGAAAGCAATTTTAAACTGAACGGCGACGTTAACCGGCATAAATATGTTTATTGACATGCAGAAAACGGTCATAACACTATTGAACTTCAAATGAATGGCCGTGATGTGATAGTAAGGGACGGCATGTGGTCTGGTTGATTTTTGGGCCGATCTTTTTCGCTGGTATTGTAAGCGCAAACAACTAGCTAATGATGCGGCGAAATGGATTTTATGCTAATATTCAACAGGCACAAAATATTGACAGGCTTCACTTTATGCAGGATGGCAAACCTCGTCATTTTGTCCTGGCTGTGTGATGTTGGTTGGACGAAACCTTCCCTGACCGTTTTTAAGGGGCGCCGAGGCCCAGTCGAATGGACTGCTCGTTCTTCTGATCTAAACCCTCCTGACTATTTTCTGTGGGAGTATTGAAGGAGAAGGAATACAAACCCAAACCACAAACTGGTTTGTTAGACATTATATAGTAAGAGCTCATTCTTCTGGAGCCTGAGATGGTTAGAAAGATCTATATTGAAGTGTGCGTTTTCAACTGGAAGAATGCATTGAGCTTGGAGGCACCCAGTATTGCACCTAGGGTAAGTAAGTTACATATGACTGTTCGTGCATACCATAACGCTTTTAGATATGTTTATTATTTAGCGTGCTGAGTCACTCTTACTTATTTTACGTCCTGTATATCATAAAGATTGCACGAAAGAGTGCATTGTATATTAGATATAGAAGTTAACAATATCCCACTGAACAAGACACAAAGCGGGGAAACTGGGAAACTTTCTGGAATTTCTTGAGCTTGCCGCTCAAACAACAGATATCTATTTTGCTTCAGGAAAGTTGTTAGATATCGAAGTTTTGACAAATTATAGGAAACACTTAAAGTTTTAAAATATGCAACCTCTGCACTACAAGTTGTGCTTAAGCAAGTAAGCGGTAGATGTAATTCAGGGACATAGTTTGACTGCAGTTGCACTTCTTCAGAGAAATCTGTCACCGAAAATTTTAATGTTCGAAAATGGTTCGAATGGAGCTGTGTTGATTCTGCTGCATCTGCTCCCATACTTATGACTGTTCCGGTTGCTATAGCTTGTGCAAGTGCGAATGTTTTTGATTCGTTTGGATGTTCGATAAGTATTGCCGTTCTTTGATGGGGTTATCAATTCAATTATTACTAGCATATATAGGCTAGACCGTTTGACGTTAAAATTTGCTTATAGACGAACATTTGACAGAGTGAACTACGAGTATGTGGAAAGCTCAGAGTGTTTTACGTTATTTTATTAACGGTAAAGCATTTGAATTGATTTAGAAAATATGACACTCGAAACAAAATGATCTTGCCTTGCCGATTAACTTCAGCAGATATTTCTGGCTTTATAGTAACGATGTTAGGGTTAGTGGAAGGGCGACTGATCGACCAACTGTGTAGATTTACTGCCGACTGGTTTTGACGCGGGACTTTCAAGTACATGAATTTTATCGAGAATTTGTTTGTTTACACGATAATGTAGGCTATACAGTTTACCGCTGGTAGCCAATCAATATCGTGATACATCCAATTCGTCCGAAAGACTGGGAAATTGTATATATATAATTGTTCGATCAAGTTAAATTTGTCCAGATTATTCAGGTATAACACATGATCTTGCTGTTACTGTAATACTCCAGAATAAGAAAGCATGTTTTAAAATCGGTAAACTGAAATTTCTAGTCACTGGAAATTTCGTCTAAAAGCGGAGAGTAGTTTTTCACGATTCTGCAACGGCATATCAAAAACGCTACAGCAAGGCGTGTTCGGACCAGTCGTATTTTGGTTATATATATATAAATGGTAGTAGTTGTCTGTCGCAACGATAACAAATTATTTGCCGGCAATGTTAAATAGTATCCATAGCAAAATATTAAATACGGATGAGAGTCTTGCTAATGTTGGGGTTAAATTGCCAAATTATCTTCCTTCTGCTTATACAAGAGATCAGCATTCTATAAAATAGGTTCCGAAATGAAACCAACGTCTTACCCATCTGCATTGATAAACATGTTTTTATTTTACCTCCAAAATAATAAGTTTCCGTCTGAGTACATCTAAGCACTACTTCGTGTCTTTATTCAGATATATTATTTCAAATATATATATATATTACTCACTGTAACTGTTGTAGCCAAAGCTAATCTTTTCATACGCATTTTATATACTGTTTTCATGTGTATGGCACCCATGCTTTTTTACCTGTATATTATATGTACATGTGTTTTTCTTACGGCGAAATACTCAAGGCAGGTTTGATCACCGTAAATGTCAGACACTGATAAAGTAGAAAAATGTTCATTCACAAGTTAGCGGTGCCTGTTAGTTGTTTTATGTGTCATAATGCCAGAACATCAACATAATGAAACTTAGACCCTTTCGAACTACGTCGATCAAATATAATCTCGTATATGACGGTTTTAGAGACAAACTATTGTCCTAAGGTAATTTAAATTATTTGTAATATCTCTAAGTATGCATATACACAACCTTTCGCAAAAACTTCAGTAACTGCAAATTCTGTAACATGTGCCCTTAAACAATAGGTGTCCTATGCCCGTCTGGTTAGGTGGGGATTGGAAAATGATTCTGGTTCCAAATGCAATCTGAGTTTCGAAAGTCAGTTTTCAATCAAAAAGTAGTTTTCATCAAATAGTGATAGTGCTCTAAAGCCAGGATGATTTACAGTAATGCATTGGGGTCTTTTCGGTTATTCCTCCCCCATCCGGAATTTAGTCAGTTTTAAAGGTATATACCAGGGAGTAACCGGAATTCCGGTTCCGGCGAAAATCGTGTTCCGGTTGCGGTTCCGGCAAAGGGCAAAACCATACCGGAACCGGAATTCCGGTTAAAATTTTTTTTTTGAAATTTTCCACGTTTTTTTCTTCATCCTGTATATAATCCAAGCATATGTAATATATATATTATACAATGATCAAGCTATACAACCAAGCAAAAGAAAGATTAACTAACCAATTTGCCGTGTGAAACGTAAGTAAGGCACATAATTAGAGCAGGAATTTTTCATAATAACCTGCAGGAGTTTGTTAAATCAAAGCCAGGTCGATGCTTGTAGCAGATACTTTACACATCCAGAAGTCTGTTGGATACGTTTGAATTAAACCGGTCCAACTCGGTAACAGAGTATGGCTTACGCAGAAGTACTTAGGGTATGCTTGGCTAACATAATTTGCGTCACGCACCCGCCAGTGCGCTTGTAAACTTGGTAAATCAGTCTAAATTGAAGTAAACTAACGTTATCTGCAACGCAGCTAGAAACTGTTTTCTTCGCAAAGAACTGTATTTATTGAAACTGTGCGAGCAGCATCACAGTGTGTCTCATTAATAGCATTGTGATTAGAAAGTTATCATCATTATGATCTAACTGACGGGCACTGTTTATCCAACACTAGCCTAAACAGTGTCTCTGACCACTGATCAGAAAATTACCTTCTATCTATTATTTTCTCTTAGAATCATATAAACCAATAATTTTAAGTTTCCTACAGAAGAACATATAACAAACGTATATATGTGTAATAAAGGGAGGCGACTGGAGGGAAAGTATGTATTCTACGCTCCAAGCTTTGTAAGCACATTCGATTTGACGCAGTATACGCAATGGTGTATAGTGGAAGACATTTTTTGCTCAGAATGTCCAAAAACCGACATATTTGATCGATAAATAAACATTATTAGCTTCCTCGGTCTCTTTAAAGTTTCAGAAAGGCAATAATACCATCGCGATACATTAAGTTTAATGTAAAAGTTATTTTTAATGCATTTTAAATCCACTATACCTTCATTTCTTCCACCATCTGTTTTACTATATATAAATTTCGAAGACCAGGTTCCGGTTCCGGATCCGGTTTAAATGGACGGTTCCGGTTGCTGGTTCCGGTTCCGGTAAATTTCGGTTCCGGTTATTCCCTGGTATATACATATAAAATTTTGGTACCAATCGATTCAGCTCGATCAGCTGGTTCAGAAAAAAACCCATTTTACCCATATAACTGATAAAAAATTTTTTTTGATTTTTTGAGGTCCCGCTGGCCCCTCTTGTGAACCCAAAAATTTTTTCCTTCGGAATATGGTCATGTTGGGCACCGTTCGACTCGGCTTGATGGGACAAACTGTGTGCAATGAAATCTATCCCACCGTTAGAAAGTTATCACAGCCAAAGTAACCCTGAGGGGCAGAAATAAATAGCAGGCCATGCCGGTCTAGGTATATTAAGCCAAAGCTAAGGTCTTCATATGAGACATACACTAAGCCTATGCCTAAGTCGGGGGCTGCTGCCCCCGAACCCCGCTCTAATGCATCATTTAGAGTCACAGTCGACAGCGTCAAGCCGTAACTTGAAATTTTCTAGACGAACCTGGTAACACCAGAGCCCAGCCGAGTCAAGCCGTAAATTGAAATTTTCTAGCCGAACCTGGTAACACCAGAGCCCAGCCGAGTCAAGCCGTAAATTGAAATTTTCTAGCCGAACCTGGTAACATCAGAGTCCAGCCGAACCATGCGTAGTAATTTGGCTCGTTCACACCTCTAGCATCAGACACAGGCTTTACCGAAAACGCAACTGCAAGCTGTCTGTAACAATCATTTTCCAAGCCGATATTCAACTGTTTTCCAACGCCGTTTCTTTTACGAAGTCGCAGTATTATTACATATGCATTGGCTGCATTGTAAATTATCTTGTCACTTGGTCACTGCGTGCCCCGGTTACAGGGTCTAGGTTCACTGTCACGGTCTGGTCGGTCACAATAAGGTAACCCGGTTCCATCTCTGGCGTGAACTATGCACAAGTGGAATATGATCATGGCATAATTCACTCTAGGCTACACAGTATATACCATATGTGCGGGTGTAAATTATTTCAAATGTGTTGTGGTCATTTCGTATTTTAAATGTATGCAAGCAATTTTGCCAAATTTGTTAATCTGGAAAATTGAATTATTAATTCTTCAAGGTATACTTTGTTTTTCTGTGCAACCTAATTGACTTTAAAATAGTTTGAGTGTTTAATGTTGATGCAAATATTAACCTGCGTGGATTCATATTTTTTGCTGTCCGGTTCTTGCAAGCATCGTTTCCGACAAAACCTGGCATTTTATGTACGATTCGAGTATTCACCGTCGATAGTCGACTGGTACTGAGTACCAGAGCTGTGTACTGTTTCGCACCCTAGCAGGTCAAATATTCAAACGGTTCGAAGCCCGAATAGTACATAATAATAGATGTCTTTTGAATGATAAATGGGGGCAAAGGTTATGGCTCTAAAATTTGTTAGGCAAATCATAAAATTTAAACTGTAGGTGAAGAGCGGTGGAGAACAGACTTTACACCTGTTCGTAACGACAGACTATAAAGACGTCTAAATCTACAACAATCGACTTAGGTACATTATGAAATAAGAGATGAATAAGTTTCTGAAGATAACACTAGAACATTGAATGGGCCGAACCAATTCCTTTACGATTATTAGCACTGTTGGAAATCATCGCAGTAGCAATCAAGGCGGTGGCATTGATGGTGCCTAGATAAAAAAGTCGTGGTTCCACGTAATTTTCATGACAAACCCAGTCGTCTATGGAAGACTAGGTGTCAAGCAAGTGTACTCCAGCAACGACGTATGTTTAGTCGATCACGACAAGCCTGACTTCATATAGTATTCTCAAAATTCACTTTGACTGGCGATTAGTTACGTTTTAGCGAGTTACACTGCACCGTTTTGTTTTACCTTCGCATTATGTACTGTCCTAAGGAGACATTTCTGCACTCTCGTAGTAAAATTAGGCCGTAGTTTCTTTTTGGTCATTTTGATTCTGCTTGACTGATTCTGATCATTACATTTTTTCAGTGTGTCAGAACTTTTGATAGGTTGTCATGAACGGCTGTCCGGATTAGATCCACTGATCCAAGTAGGCTCACTTACAACATTGTTCCTCGAGGTATTTTGAGGTGTCATTGCTCAAATAACAACGGATATATATTACGTCTTCACAATCTAATTTGTTGTTTGTGGACTGTAATACCAAGAGTCGATGCTGGTGTAATTCTACTATCGACTCCTGGAATACTGAGTACCAGTCTACAGGCTTATTGTAAATCATTATTATTTACGTTAGCGATCTGTAAGTTTTGAACACAGACATGGACCAGCATGCTGGCTGGTGACACCATGAATACCGGATGGGAACGCGATGGTTCAATTTTATATCTCGGATTTTAAGGAAGTATAAATCTGAAAGACAGAATAAGATTAGGTGTTTTTAATATTCCCGAGTACATAAAAATACGTTGCACTGTAGAGGGACTTTAGATTGATACTGATCTAACTACAACAAAATTGTTTGTCTACAGAATCACAATATTTAACATTTTAGCTGGAATTCGCGCCAAACGCCTGGCTGTACTGTGGCCAGTATGATTTGGCAGACAAGGACTGCAACCAGGCTGAATACATAGACGTGGATATTCGTATGCAGAATAACAATATTAATCTGTCAAGACGTATTCATAAATTGTGTTATCTCGCAATTACACGTGAAATCCTACGTTTGCATTAGAATCCTTACAAACCGCCTTCATTCCGTAAACGAATATTAGTAAAATTTTGAAACTTTTTAATGTAATTTCAATGGATTTTATCGTTCGATACTGATTTTATAATGTCTACTATAATGATTATACATGAGTCGTGTGCTATCGAGGAAAAGTTACTGCAATCCACGAGCGTTCTAGTTTGAGGTTCGTTCTCGCCTTCTTTGTACACGAACATTATATAAAATAATTGCACTAACTTTTATTTCCGCAATATGGGCCTAATGTGACATAATTACAAAAGTTATTTTACCCGACTTATAAAGTGTCATGATTTGTCTTTGAAGCGCTGTTACTCCATTTGTTGTGTGAGTATACTGGCCTGTCCACAGCCCTCTGAAAAGCGGGGGTGGGGGAAACTTCGGGGGGCCCCATGTTCATTCTCGGGAGAAATTTCAAAGTGGGGGATAAATTTTGCTTAAAAATACAAAATATTTCCATATTTTCATGCATTTTTACTACTGTGAACGTACTTTCAAGCTAAAAAACAATATTTTAGCATTATAAATAGTGGTAATTAATGTTTAAAAAACAATTTGCAAGCAAAAAACATAAATTTTCAGACATAAAAAATTTTTGGAATTAGTTGAACATGGGGGGTTTCGGCCGAGTGGGGGATGACGGACATTGGGGAAAATCTCACGAACATGGGGGGATTTAGAAAGTGGGGGGGGGCGGGGGGGTTGCCCCACCCCCTCCCCACTGTGGACAGGCCAGGTATATACTGGCTAGCAAGATAATCTTTGCACTACTTTTGCTTAGCATGGAGATGAATTCGCAAAATTTTTCGGTAAGTCATTAGTGGCTCCCAGATTAGCCATTGAGCATCAGTTTCTTCTGTAAGAGTACAAATCCGTTTGATGTCCCGAACGTTTCTCGGTCTATAAATCTCATTGTCAACCAGAATTTGGTTGCGCGTAAAACGTTACAGTGTGAAATCAATAATATGTCTTCTAAGTCCAGTTAATGTTTTATTTTTATTCCAGGGGTGAATTGAGGCAGATGTACACATTTTTTGTCAAAACTTGCGTAATGGCTGTAACTGAACCACATTTTATCGAAATTTTGCATAGCTTAATACGTTTAAGTACGGATCTGCCGGCCTGATAGAATCCCGTGAAGTGATGCGCTCAGTGAGCCCTAAATCGTGAAATGTTCACTTTGAAGTGACCTTGGGATTTTACTCATTTTAGTATATATATACTTGTTAGACGGTTGCGCCAGTCCACATTTACCAAAACTTGTTTGCAGTCTTAAAGGAAATTAAGGTCTTAAAATATGTCAATGTTGGAAATTCGTTTCATTGATAAATATATTATGTATATAATTAATATATATATTATTGATTTGGTCCGTATAACCTTTAAGTGCGTAAGTAAGCCTGTGCATTTGCCTTAACCTAACCTTCGCATCTTATATTAGATATTCTGACTTCTCAAAAATAGTTGGGGGAAACCGAATATACCTGGGTTCAGTTCCTCTAGTTTGTCTGGGGTCCGCCAGCCGAATTGAAGGGCTATAAATTGCAATAACTGGTTATGCAACCTGAGCAATTTTTTTTCAGACCGCACGGGCCCGTGTTTCTGTCTAAGTCAAAAAAGTAGTCTCAGCTAACAAACGTCAATTTTTGTCCAACAGTTTACCACATTTGTTGAGGCTTTATCTGTAAACGTTTAATATATAAATGTAACCTAACGTCTGATTAATTATGGATACTTAATAAGGGTAAATTTCAGCATTTTTTGGCCCTGCAGAGAAAAATTTGTGGTTTTCTTTAGCCGAAATAGGAAAATTTGCATATATTTAGTACAATGGAGAAAATTTCGTTAATTTTTGGCAGGCCAAAAAAATATCTGGGGGCATGAACTGACGAACTAAAATTTACCTGGGGACATGATCCGCGAAAAACCTTAGTGCGGTCGACATACCTGGATAGGATAGCCCTTTCACCCCATTTGGGCAAGCCAGATCTAGACTAAGACTAAGTCCCGGAGGCGGAGCGGGTTGCCGTCGCCAAACACCCAACACTAAGCTGTTTTTTCGACCATTTAACTTACGACACCTAACGGTAACAAGGGCAATAACATTGAAATGATACAACGCGTTACAGAACTACGTATTTTAGTTGCCCATTAATTTTTATCATTAACATAAGCAAGACGATGAAAGTAGTTTCTCAGATGAAGAAAGATCCCGGTTCCGTCCTTTTCTGAAGACTGAGGCCAGTTCATTCAGACGCACAATGCTGTTTTGTGCAGTGGTCATACGAAATAATAATTAAAATGTTCTTCTCCTAAAATTCTACATATTACAAAAATTCTGGTGAGAAACTATTAACATGTTAAAACATTTAAGATCTTTTTGCTTCTATCTACTTCTGATCCGTATCGCTGAGATTTGTATTAAACAGTACAGCAGGCAACTGTAATCATGTCGGACTCCTTAGTAGAAAATATAAGTCATATATTTATATATAACGACTCCAAGAAATGCTATAATAGTTACACGCCGCTGCCTGCGTGGTTCAAAGCCGTTCGCGCTGCTCTTGTTCCCGAAACACAACGACGGCTGTCGACTCTCCGTGATATATCCATAATGGAAAGGAATAGCTGTAGTAGTACGCCGTTTATACAGCATACCGCACCAAGCGTTCAAACATAATTCGTCGACGCAGCATGCACACATAATAATGTCAGCTCACTTTTACTTTTGTCGTTGCATACGCGGGCTCTCTTAACTTCCCGAATGGGAACGTGAAGGATAAAGATTGTGGTATTGTCGGCACGGAATCAAGGCCACGAAGCGAAAACGTGCTGGCTTCTCACCCGAATATGAACTTGGCCGTACCGATAGCGAGGTAAAATATTCTACGTATGGCGTTCGTTGTTGCGGTCGGCGGTAAAGGAAGTTGTCGTTCGTAGGAGATTGACAAAGATTTACCACCAACCGCCAAGTTTGTTGCGGTTTAGTAAGCTTTAACATAATGTGCTCTTGTGGAAGCTCGTGTGTGAATAGCGTCTGTAGGTCTAGTTCATCGCTTGCTGTGATTCGAAAAAATAACGATTTTCTTATCTAATGCGTACGTAACTCTGGTTGCGTATTGGTTGTAGATTGTTAATATGGTGCTACATAAATTGGTCCACGAAACATATTTCGCATGCTTTCAAATCCTGCTTTGAGCGGTTTACAGGGAAAATGTTCGATTATTCGCAAAAAATGCTGTGAATTCAATAAGCAGGACCGTGATTGTTATATACTTAGAAAAACCTTCTACAGGCAAAAAATTCTTGACTCGGGCGATCATGGCGTTTCGGCGGATTCCATGGTGCATGCAAGTTTTACGTTTTTGGGAAACCAAAAAGCTTATTATTTGACTTCAACATTCGATTTTGCATATAAAATTGCATAACAGTAGTAAGTTCAACATCACTTATACGTGTAGATATAACTTATTAATCCCAACAAGACGCAGCGATTTATCGGGTCATGTTACCGTTAGGGGTCAAAAGGTATACGTATGGTTTGATGAAAGAACTGCCGTGTGTGGGATTTTCTGGAGGTTGGCAGCCCCGATCCCTCAAATTAGGTTTATCGAGAACGGCATATATCATGCATTCCAATTACACTCCTAAACGCTACCTTGGTTACCCTACCAATGGCGTCTGAAAACAGCGGCATTATATCTCACTAGGCTATACTAAGATTATATCTTTTTAGGACTGATCAATATAACCAAATTAGCTAATCACGCAGTGAGGTATAGGTATGGAGCAAAAAAGCTAGCGTGGTACTGTCTCCATGTTCTCTACAGTTTAACCAATGGGAAAACTTAGATATTCATAAAGTCCCAGAATGTTTATAATACATCAGCAAATACATTAAAAGCAACGTAACGGGTTTATACAATACAGTTTAAAAGTTTAAAACTCATTTTCTCCATCCTAAAACGCGGAAACATTCGACATTGACTAATCATAACTTTCAAAAAACCTTCGAGTTTTAAGGATCAGCTTTCACGTTAGAGGCTCATAGCGCATGGAACATAAACCCATACAACGCAAATACTAATTATTGCTTTTATCGTAATAAGCAACACGGGAAGTGCCAAATACCAGGTACAACACAATTTAAAATAGGATAAACATTTGACAAATTTTTAATGCTGGAATAAGACATTATTGAGTTTGCTGCATTGTCCCACCCAAATACCGACACACCCATTGCAAAATTATAGCAGTAAAAAGAACGGGTTTAACAATTTTAATAACCATATGACCCAATCCGTCTCCTGCAGCAGTACACAAGCTCAGTCAAAACTTTGAAATTGTCACTTTTTGCGGCATAGGTACCACTGAAGCCGATAGAAATCAAAAAATTCTTTAAAATTCAAAGGTGCAGCTCTAGATGACGTGATTCCGGGCGGTATGGCAATATAACCTAAAAAGCCCGTGAACCCTATATAGCCAAACAGCAGTCAATCAGTGCATCATTTTGGAACTGTTCTTTAGAAAGCAATAACGACAGAGTTTAGCTTTGCACAAAATTAAAAATTAAATATTACGGCGTTTAACCAAAAAAAAAATTAAAACTCCACTCCTTCCATTGGATGTTGTGACTACGAAAAAAGAAGACGATTTTTTTGCGCAGTTAAGGGCAATTTTATAAGAAACAATGCTCAGTTACACTGTTCTTCCAAAAATATTTGGATTATTTAATAGGCCGTGTCAGCCTGTGAGAGTATAAAATTTACTTTATAGAGAAAATTTGTGGACGGCTTAGAGTATTTGCGAACCTTAAATCTTCTAAATATTTAATTCACGCTCTGACTCTTGTAGCTCATCATATTCATGAAATTTAGACACGAGATCGTAACGTTGTTGATACGGATATTGGAAGTAGGGAAACTACTGGATGCGTAAGACCTGGTGGAACCAAGAACATTGAGTTTTCTAGTCATATGATTATTCAAAATGTTTCTGAAGCAGAATTGTTACAATCCTTTAAATTTTAAGATTTTCGTGTATCAAATAATATGTATTTGTGTATCTATTTGGTCCCAGTAGACGTAAACAAAACCTGTCTTTAATTATTTATTTTGAGAAGAATGGAAAAGTTTTTTTTTTACCATATTTTGCATCTCTAGTGCTTCAACGTTAAATGGCTATAACAAAAAGTACGAAGCGTTAATAGTAACAAAAAAGCCGAAAATATTATTAAGCCAGCTGAGTTAGTTTCTGGTCCCAAAACCAGCCCTCCCTCTTCGAAACGTGCTAGCTTCAGCGGGCAGCAATGGATACGTAAGTTTTTTCTTATTTTCTGCAAAAAAAAATGACCCGAACAAACTTGATACAATTTTGATGCCCTTTCTTGTCACAGGCCTCAGAAAGAAAGACTAGATACGCTATATAAATTATGATTTTGTACTGGTTTTTATGTAAATTATTGTGCTTGAGAAAAAGTGATATAATAAGGCTTAAGCTGTACCGGAAAACAGTCCTCACTAGTCTCCGCTATACAGGTTGCAGTCATTCCTATCCATAACAGGTTTAAATATCTATAATTGATGTATTAGTTTCACCGCGACAGGATATTAGTAGTACCAAGAGTGCATTAGAAAAGAGTATGACACTTCCGTGCACTCACATGTTAGCCCGTGTTTGATGATACAGTCGTTTTCCACCTGACCCCCCCAGTTTCTGGGGGTCGAGATACCCCGACCCCAGAAACTGGGGGGGGTCAGACCAAAAACGCCCTTATCATCAAACACGGGCTAACATGTGAGTGCAGGGAAGTGTCATACTCTTCCCTAATGTACTCTTGGTAATACTTAGTATACTTATGTACGTACTTTGATTTTTACGCTTTCGTCGTTATTGCTAAAAATCTAATATATATATCATAATCAAATGTGAACGGATACGTATGTAAATGTACATGCTGTTACAGCCGAGTGCTTGGCTAGCATCTTGGGCACCGGTTCGAATCGGGTTTTCTAACTCGGAATTGCTCCAGCTCGGTTTTCGAATGCTTGTTGTTACCCAACAACCACGGTTATAGAGGCAAAGGCATGCCATGCCGCTTCGGGAATAGGTAGGTAGACGATAGTTTGGGCAGCCAGCAACCTAGCAACCTGCTAGTAATCGACGAAAGCTTTATCAAGTTCCTATACCTTTCTACAACAAATACAGAGGAGCACAAGCAAGCACACTAGTTTTGTGCTGCATATCCTTTGCGGTGTTTTAACACGGCACAAACCAACAAAACCGACGACGGGATAGTGTGTGTTCTATTCGCCATTTAAGCGACAACGACGACCAGCGTACAGGCTGTCTCTTGAGCGCCGCTGCTTATGGATTGTCATGAACAACTAAGGCTTCATCGTGAGCAGCAGAAGCATGTGAGAACATAAAGAGAGATCGTTGTTTTGGTTTGAAAGGACTGCTAGCAAGTAGTAATAGAGTCCGGAAAAGAGTTTCTGTGCTGCTCTGCTTTCACACCGTCCTTGTCTAAAATCTTCGACCGAAAAGTTTCGCAACGACGCGTGTATGTGCGCGTGGGTACTGCCAACTATTTGTGCGTATCTAGTAGAGTGTGATATATGGCGTCGGTGGGTGCTGTGGTTGTTGTGCTTTACGTTTGTGTTGCCGTTGCTGACATAATTTAAGAGGTGGCATAATTTATGGCTACACTAACTATGGCATCTGCCTAGTTATGGATTTAGTTCCGGCGACATAATTGTTGAAACAAGATTTCGAGGTTTCGGCTATTCAAGCCTGTAAATGTTGAAGGATTGGCATTTCTCTGTGTAGTAGCTTTCGCAGCAGGGGCGTAACCAGAGAGGGGGAAAGGGTGAATCCTCTCCCCGAAATTTTTTGAATTGAAAAATTACCAATGGTCCCCCTTAGTAAAAAACTTTCTCAGCTAGACTTCACTTTTCCTGTCGGAGTAGCCTGGAAATTGGTTTTTTCCACTTAAAAATCTTAAATTCGGCCCTGCGCGGCGAAAACACACTACGCAAGAACGAACGAAGCGACATGAGATTTTGGCCTGAGTCAGACCATCCCCCCTCCGAATATTTTTCCTAGCTACGCATTGTTTAGCAGTGTTAAGTAAATACCATATTCCCTCTAGAGAGTTGAACACCGAAATATCTCTGTTTCACATTCCTTGTTTATTCGACCCATGTCAGGTTTTATTTCCCTATATATGATTGAAGAGAAAACTTAACATGAGTGCCATAGGACACAATTTTGATGTTCAATTGCGAGGCCAGGCTGAGATTAGGCGTAAATTAAGCTTAGGCTTAGAGGAACAAAACTTTATACGATCACCCTTGGGAGAAAAACTCGATATGATACGCTAGGGTATTCAATTCATGGTGGAATATATTGAACTTATCAAAAAGCCCTGACTCGTACCTTTTTATCAGACCATTAGACCGAAATGTAGTTAAGAGTAAATGTGCTGACATTACATAGCTCCCCCGGCTCATATCTTTTTAGCACATCATGAAAATACGATTGCCTTTATCCTTCTTATCTTTTGGATGGCCATGTGATGTAGCTACACGTCGTGCATCATGCCAGTTTGTGTCGCAAACGTTTAAGTCGTATTTCGGTTTTTAGCAATAAAGAAATATGTTACATCTGACAAGATTTCTCTTGTTATGATGGTGGTAAACGAAAGCATTGGGCTAGAACAACGCCGCAATGTTAACTACAATAACTGTAGTAGTTGTGATTAAAGGTTAAAAACCGAAATTTGACTCAGCTGTAAAATCGCTCGAATATTTTGAGTTTATACGTGTTTTTACTAGATATGGAAAAATTGATGTGCAATAAAAATATTCCTAGGCACAAAATTTATAAATCCAACTATTTAGAGCTCGCATGAAGGTGAGTGTATCCATAATTTACTGGATATGGAAAAATTGATGTGCAATAAAAATATTCCTAGGCACAAAATTTATAAATCCAACTATTTAGAGCTCGCATGAAGGTGAGTGTATCCATAATTTACTGGATATGGAAAAATTGATGTGCAATAAAAATATTCCTAGGCACAAAACTTATAAATCCAACTATTTAGAGCTCGCATGAACGCGAGTGTATCCATAATTTCTGTCTGGTTGAGGCTTCAACCTTTTCATGTTTACCACCGGACACTGACTACCTATAGAAGTCAGATTCTTAGCGTGAAGCCACCACATTTTACTATAAGAAAATAAAAAATACAGTTCCTTTATCCCTGTTTCCAGCAAACTACGGTGTAAAGAGCTGCATAAAGTTACAATATATAATTTTATTTGGTAAGAAAATATGGAAAGAAAAATTTCTATTCTAAAAATTTAATGTTTACATCAAGTATCTATAATTTGCCGATGAATATTTATCAGCAAGGTTGCTTCTTGAAATGGCACCAACGACACTATCACTCGATTAAAGCAAGATGAACCCTGTGAACCCTGATAGGTACGAACCATGAGTATTTCCAATAGGGAGAGCGCTTCCTTAAATTGTCTACTCATTCTCACATATTTTTATACAAGTTTGCTTGTAGTGATGTAATTGGATAGCTTACACAAATGTTAGTCTATAAGTGACGATTTCGCGGATTTATTCAAGGTTCACAGTTGACTTCTAGTCCTAGGACACAAAGTAAGCCGTGTCTGCTCGCGCTCTAGAAAAGTCTGTAGTGGTTTGATCGTGTCTCTTAGGAAAGGTTCAGTCTGGTGTGATCGCTAATTTGCTCAAGTTTTATTTGATACAATATTTAGTTCGGGTTTGGAGTAACAAAAGCTATTTAACTTTTCTGCAATAAGAGTTGAGCATGTTGATAATAAATGGTCTCGAATCAATGTATCTTTCGGAATACGGTGACTGAATCCAGAATTATTAGACAGTAGGTCGAATTTATAATTTCAAGTTTGTAGCTTGTAGGTACAGCGAGACTGAATTGTGCGAAATAACATTGTCGGGCGCCCATCAGTGCCAGGACCACCATATTGATACTAGCTCAGGCTATAGCAATAGTCACGCTTAATGTTGCCAGTTTCGTAAGATTTATTGGAAATTCACACTGGCTTTAGAACCAACTTACCAACCAACTTAAAATGATTATCGCGTACAGCGGACTCCCAAATTGACATTTGCAAAGCTGTTCTTGTAAAAATGACTGCCCCTGTTTTCGTTCTGCTTCCAATCCTACACTCGGTCGTAGTAATTGCATTTAGCTAGAATACGTTCACATTGCACATTGTCGTTGGCTGCAGCACCGCTCAGTGATGTGTGTTTTTGTCATCATCAGTTTGTGCTTTGCTTGCCACACTCTGCCTGTGGCTGGTTGGTGGTAGCTTCCTGCAGTTTCATTTCGCGATCTAGTTTATTGGTTGGTTCCCTATTTACAATCACATCATCACAGAGTCTCATCATCACATCGTCGTTGCGTTGCACTCAGCACGACGAACGCCGCAGTCTATCCTCTTTGCCACGATGTTTCCGAGCGATTGCATTTTTGTCTTGCCTTATAGCCGAACAAAATAATGTATAGATTTTGTGTTTGTATATTTTGGTGGCCAGGATACCAACAGCAGTGTTAGTGTGTAGTTTTCTATCTGATGTATGTGTGCTGCGTTTCCAATGTGTGTGTATGTCAATCTGACTATCGGGTTCTTGTTTTAAAATGTATATTTTCTTTTTCCTTGCGAATTATTATAATATTCGCAATTATTCGGCTGCTCCGAAGCTGGCTGCTGGTTAAGCTGCTGCTGTAGCGTTGCAGTCTCACTTCTCGTCTGCCACAGCCAACAAGGATGTTGTTGCTGCAGCCTGCTGCTCTATTTCTGTGTCTACTCTGCAAACAATCTCGCCACAGCACACTAACTTGTCGCTCCGTAGAAACAAAAGCGTAGCTGCTTTAAACTACGTTCCCGGTTCTTCCATATTGCTTGTTTCGGCGTCTTCGTTCGCTTTGGCTTAGGCTTCATTTTAAACAAACTAGCTTTAGCAATCACAACCCGGGACAGGGGGAAGTCGTTTTTGTCATTATAATGTATTCGACATCGTTGTACCTTTAACTCGTCGTACAGGATGCGAAACTACTTAACAAAATATGCGATTCTTAGTTTGAGTTATAATGTCATTTATGAACATTTGGCCTTGCAGCGTAATATATAAGATGTATAATATGCTGTATCCCGTTGAGAGATTAGCGAAAGTTGGCAGGGGTTTTTTAGCTATTTCGTTGGTTACCTTATAGTATTTTGTAACGGCATAAATCTGAATTATTTTTGTAATTAGGTACCAATGTGATCCTGATTGTATATATTACACTACAATAGTTATCCATATAAGAGGCATGGATGGTGAGTGGGTAACAAAGCTTTAGTGCCGGAGAGCTCAAAATCTCATTTACTGACTCAGCTTGGATTAAAGCAATTTGGCTCTGATGCAAAACAGAAGCTGACGGCACTTCCTTTTATGTGAATTTATATTTTAGTAGTTTCTTCGTAACAGATATTATCAATGGTAAAGTACTATCCTTATTATTTCAATTAGAATGTGTTTTCCAGAAATTTCAAATTGCGTCAGCATTGTGTTACTCAATATCTTGACAATGAATACTTATTGATCTCACACCATGACAGAGGGTACTTCGTCAGTATCAATGGTCGAATACGTTGCCCAAACAATGGCTAAGAAAACGTAAGAGATACAACGTGCCATATTTCAACGTCGGAAATCAGTCTCAATAATATGAATTTTGGAAGAACCATGTTTAGCAGCTAGTACATGATCTGAAATATTGCTGTATTGAAATGTCGGACAAGTCCAATACTTGAGTCCACTTTAGGTGCGTACACCGTGGTTGTTTTTTGTCAAAGTCGCGGACAGAATCCTGGGAAAATTTGGGTTCATATTGCTGTCATCGGTGTTCGGAATTTAGCTAACAAGAAAAAGGTCTCTCTATGATATACGAACGATATTCTCAATAGTATGAATTTTGGAAGAACCATGTTTAACAGCTGGTACATGATCTGAAATATTGCTGTATTGAAATGTCGGACAGCTTTGTCTTCTGTCGTATGTTGATTTTTTGCGAAGCATGCAAAAATATATGTCAATGGTTCGGCAAAAACTACCGTCCTATCGAGTCTAGCAATCGAATTGTCTCTCGACGGCATGTCTTCTTGTGGTTTCGTCCTCAAAATCAAGCTATTTTAATACATTTGGATTTGTTTAGACGACAATCGAATACTCTCCTTATGTCATGAGATTCACCCTCAAAATCAACCTGACTTAGTCCTAAAATACCTTAGATTTCTGTAGGCAACAATTCAAATCGCTCTCAAAAACTTTTATCGTCAAAATCAAGCTGAATTACTCCTAAAAGATGGTACACCTTGGGATTTATTTATGTAATAATCGAGTTCTCACCCTCTCGTGAGATCCTAAGCCCTTGTCCTCAAAATCAACCTATCTTAATCTTAAATCAGACACAACTTGAGAACGATGAAACACTCAAAATGGTGCATATATATGATATACCTATGATTTTTCGGGTTTCAAAAAATTGAAAAATCTTCTGTGGTAGTTTGCGAAATTATTCTTAAAGGTGGAGAGAATGTGTAATGCGATTAGTCACTGTGGAATAGTGAGTTCTTTGAAACAAAGAAATTTTGCATGTTTTTATTAATTAATACTGCAAAGCTGACCGAGATGGTCTAAATATTACTCTCGCAGTTAGCTGCAACAATTTACGTCATATTAGCCACGGATTGCTTTCCTATTCACACTGAAAATTCCTCGTTACTCAACGCCAGACGCACAATGCGAACGATGACACTTGTTCTAACCACCACGACAGTACCATAGTAGTATCCGTTCGCAATTTTAATTTAATCCAAGCCAGAACGCCGGGTTTAGCTGCTGACTCTTCAAGTCTCTTCTTTGTATTCCCGTCTAAATCCGTAGCACCGTTGTAGCTTCATCATGACTGCTTGCTGCGCGGCTTTGACATGTTCTGCGCACGATCTCAGTTTGTGCACCACGAAGCATACAACATCACGTTCGAACTAAAGATAGATAGATGTTCCAAGGATTTCTTGCCTGCTGCATTGAAGATGTATTCGAGTTGTTGTGATGTGGGCCGGCCGGCAGCCCGGCGATACACGTCGACGAAAACGATGTGTGTGTTGCGCGTTTATTTTGCCGTTTGAATTCGAAAATAACCATGGCTTCTCTACTGAGTGATGATGGCATCGGGTGATAGCGTCGGGACTCGGTGTTTATACTGCCGTGAGAGTTTGAAGCGTGTATCCTTTCGCATATAGCTTAATTTATAGTATGTACACGCATTATATAGATATATTTGATGGGTGAGTGTATAGCTTGTCACATCTCAGCAAAACATCAGGATAGCCGGCAAAAAGTAACTGTTAGCATAACTCATCTAGAATAGAATAGACTGCCATTCGCTGTCACATTGCCATTTTATGATGTATTAAAGATCAGAGCTAAAATCGAGCACGTAAATTGCCACGTCACTCGATCACTGCGTTAATCCTTCACTAGCCCAGTGGATAACAGATTTAATAAGTGAAGTTATGTTGCTGTTAAATGTTTGTGCTTGAACAATTGTGTGTGGTAAATACTGATAATTACGTACAGCTTGTGCTAATTTAATGCTCGTCCAAACACAAGTTCTTGGATTGTATGGAATAAAGTCACATTATCGTTGAATGCTATTTAAATATTGGCCGCCGGATATTTGATAATATACGTACATTGGGTGCGTCAATCTTATGACTTAAATTGGAATTTGGTCTTGTTTTAAAAAGATATACCTGATCTTGTTTTAAAATGATATACCTGATCTTGTTTTAAAAAGATATATATACCTGATATTGTTTTAAAAAGGTATACCTGATCTATTTTTAAAAAGATATACCTGATCTATTTTTAAAAAGATATACCTGATCTTGTTTTAAAATGATATACCTGATCTTGTTTTAAAAAGATATACCTGATATTGTTTTAAAAAGGTATACCTGATCTATTTTTAAAAAGATATACCTGATCTTGTTATAAAATGATATACCTGATTTTGTTTTAAAAAGATATACCTTATATTGTTTTAAAAAGATATACCTGATCTTGTTTTAAAATGATATACCTGATTTTGTTTTAAAAAGATATACCTGATATTGTTTTAAAAAGATATACCTGATCTATTTTTAAAAAGATATACCTGATCTTGTTTTAAAATGATATACCTGATTTTGTTTTAAAAAGATATACCTGATATTGTTTTAAAAAGATATACCTGATCTATTTTTAAAAAGATATACCTGATCTTGTTTTAAAAAGATATACCTGATCTATTTTTAAAAAGATATACCTGATCTTGTTTTAAAATGATATACCTGATTTTGTTTTAAAAAGATATACCTGATATTGTTTTAAAAAGATATACCTGATCTATTTTTAAAAACATATACCTGATCTTGTTTTAAAATGATATACCTGATTTTGTTTTAAAAAGATATACCTGATCTTGTTTTAAAAAGATATATATACCTGATCTTGTTTTAAAAAGATATACTTGATCTTGTTTTAAAAAGATATACCTGATTTTGTTTTAAAAAGATATACCTGATCTTGCTTTAAAAAGATATACATACCTGATCTTGTTTTAAAAGGATATACCTGATCTTGTTTTAAAAAGATATACTTGATCTTGTTTTAAAAAGATATACCTGATTTTGTTTTAAAAAGATATACCTGATCTTGCTTTAAAAAGATATACATACCTGATCTTCAGGGAATAACCGGAACCGAAATTTACCGGAACCGGAACCAGCAACCGGAACCGTTCATTTAAACCGGATCCGGAACCGGAACCGGAACCGGAACCTGGTCTTCGAAATTTATATATAGTAAAACAGATGAGGGAAGAAATGAAGGTATAGCGGATTTAAAATGCATTAAAAATAACTTTTCCATTAAACTTAATGTATTGCGATGGTATTATTGCCTTTCTGAAACTTTAAAGAGACTGAGGAAGCTAATAATGTTTATTTATCGATCAAATATGTCGGTTTTTGGACATTCAGAGCAAAAAAATGTCTTACACTATACACCATTGCGTATACTGCGTCAAATCGAATGTGCTTACAAAGCTTGGAGCGTAGAATACACATTTCGCTCTGTCTCCAGTCGCCTCCCTTTACTACACATACGTTTGTTGCATGTTCTTCTGTAGGAAACTTAAAATTATTGGTTTATATAAATCTAAGAGAAAATATTAGATATAAGGTAATTTTCTGATCAGTTGTCAGACACTGTTTAGGCTAGCGTTGTGCAAGCAGTGCCCGTAAGCTAGATGATAATGATAACTTTCTGATCAGAATGCCATAACTGAGACAAACTGTGATACTGCTCGCACAGTTTCAATAAATACAGGTCATTGCCAAGAAAGCAGTTTCTGGCTGCGTTGCAGATAACGTTAGTTTACTTCAATTTAGACTGATTTAGCAAGTTTGCAAGCGCACTGGCGGCTGCTTGACGCAATTTATGTTAGCCAAGCATACCCTAAGTACTTCTGCGTAAGCCATACTCTGTTACCGAGTTGGACCGGTTTAATTCAAACGTATCCCACAGACTTCTGGATGTGTAAAATAGCTGCAACAAGCATCGACCTGGCTTTGATTTAACAAACTCCTGCAGGTTATTATGAAAAATTCCTGCTCAAATTATGTGCCCTACTTACATTTCACACGGCAAATTGGTTAGTTAATCTTTTCTTTTGCTTGGTTGTATTGGAGCTTGATCATTGTATAATATATATTACATATGTTTGGATTACAGGATGAAGCAAAAAACGGAAAATTTCAAACAAAATTTTTAAACCGGAATTCCGGTTCCGGTATGGTTTTTGCCCTTTGCCGGAACCGCAACCGGAACACGATTTTCGCCGGAACCGGAACCGGAATTCCGGTTACTCCCTGCTGATCTTGTTTTAAAAGGATATATCTGATCTTGTTTTAAAAAGATATACCTGATCTTGTTTTAAAATGATATACCTGTTTCGTTGCAAAAAAGTCTTACCCATAAAACTTCTTCATCAATTCAGTACTATTATTATATACTAAAGCTTCATTGATTCCAAAATTGCAAACGTTCCCTAGTTTCGTGCTATCATTTAGTTACATTTTCGTGTCAACAAGGTCGAAGAACTAAACTTGTTTCATATGGCACTGCTGTAAAGCTAGTATTTGATTGTCTTAATGGCTGAGCTTGGTCTGTATTACTCAGATGCGTTTTGTTATAATTGTATATATATGTACAACTACGTATCAACGGCACAAAAGTCCATACAGGAGCGGAGAGGCACTACTGAAACTCCTTTTTGTATCAGACCAACAAACACAACGCATTTAAAACAAAGCTATTATGTGAAACAGGAATGATGCCTTGTCTAGCAAACACCCAAATTCCAACATTTCCGGATTTTTGAATAAGCAATACCTGATTTTCTTTAAAACTCAAGCTCCCTAGAAATTTCAGTTCAATTCCATATCAACAGCCAATTTGCGTGTGTGATAAACTAAAATTTAAATGAAACGATTTATTTATTAAAGAGGTTTCAAGCCCTTCTTATTGAAATGTGATCGACGCCGAAGAAAATATACATCTTTTTTGGAACCGCAAACTTAGCACAACTGATTGAGCAAAATTTATTGAAGTATCTGAAACGCGGATTGTCAGTCTTTCAGCTAAAAGTATTATATACAGTGAGACAGATTAGTGGATATCTCAATCCTCTTGCTGCGCTATACAGAGTGCATATCTGTATTGTATTCATATGGATATATTGTATTGCATCCTATATACGTTTATGAATATTACATTTAATCTGTATTGTGTACATTATATAGTATACATTTCCAAATCTAAGATGCTGTGGATTTGATGACCCCGGATCATTTTATACGTCATATGTGAAGAAAACGCATTGAGGACCAAGGATCTCAAGTGTCAGTCACATTTGAAAGGCATGTGACTACTATAGGGCAATTTATGTTATGAAAAATATAATAGAAAACAATCCCTTGTATTCCTACTTCCAATGTTCGAATATCAACCTGTCCGTATATTATTAATTCCTGTTGGACTAAAATTGTAAAATGCCAGCTACGCCTGGTGGCATGTGTATTTATGAGACGTTGATCGGACTGAAAAAGTGCAACATTCGTAGGGTTTACAGCGGTTTACATAAAAGCAACGAACAGCTATCTGAATCGTTTATAGTAGCTCCATTTAGAGTTTTTTGGATTTGAAGGCGATACCGCAATATAACTATGCCGCCTAGCTTCTAACAATATGTTAATGCTGTGTTTGTGTAAAGCTGAACACTGGATCTTCTATCTATTATAGTATTGTAATGACACGCCGGGGTCATCGTTTATAAGCCGATGCTTAAGCCTAACTCATGCTTTTGTTGTTAGAAACATTAGCGCGCGGACTAGTTGTGCACAGTGTACGAAGTAGAACTAGTCTATCCGACCGTAAATTTTACTGCGTTTGTTCTAGGCGGTTTACAATGCTCAGCGGATTATACATTCCGCGAGTTAGCAAGAGATTTTTTTAAATTCCAACAGTAAAATAAAGAATAGGAAGACCACTAAATATTAAAGCCGTGGCCGTCGTTTATGGAATTGGACACAAATATTTTAACGGATGTAGACGTTTAAATGCAAAGTTTGGCTTATTTTTATAATGATTTATACAACGGCAATATATTTAAAAGTAGTAGTTGCGATGTGTATAAAATAAACTATGAACCTGTTTTGCAGTCGGCCGGATTTTGGCTGTTTATGTGTCCCATTCACGATATAAACTCAATTTGGCAGGGGAAAAGATACTTTGAGATGTCTACAAAATAATACTGTGGATCAGCGATATATGTATGATAATGAAATACCGGGTCTTTCCTAGAATCCACATCCCGAAATTGATCAATTTTGAAGATACAGGGGAAATGTTGGTACCATTCGACTCATATGGACGAGGCAATATTTATGGAAAAAATTTTTATCAAATTTTTGGGTCCTCTTTCTGGGACCCAAAATTTTCGAAGAAAATTTTCTCGGTAAATAATAAATTATATAAAATTCGAACCGCATTGACGAGCTGAGTCGAATGGTGGCAAAATCAGCTGAACTGATGCACGGGTTAACGACTTAGGCCTAGGATTTCACATAAACGATAATAACTCCTTAACCCATAAACCGGTTAAGCTATTACGTAACTCGACCGAGCTCATCAATGCAGATCGAAAGGTATATAAAATAAACAATAAATCTTCCGTTGGTCCAAAACTCAAGGGAGGGTCCAGTCTTGTTGCGCCCATACATGTTTTATACAGAATATTATACATATGTATTATATAACATAATGTATTGTCATAAAAAATATTTCTAAACAACGGATAATATTTTGTTAACTATAATTCATAGAATATATAACTGCCACTGCTCGAACGAGAAAGGAATTACACCGTTTTATCAGGAATACATTAAGATCTGCATATAAATATATAAATATATAGCTGTTATGCACCATCGTAATTAAGGATTGTCTCTGTCAGACAAATAGCGAACAAGTGTATTTTGACCGTAACCTTTCTGCATGGTTTGCAGAAGACTGATCTCAAATAGTAAAACGTTTGGTATATCTACGCCAGAACTGGTGTTTTAAAGCTATAAAAGTCATTGGGCAGGTCAATTTTATTGAGAAAAACGCACCGCTTGGAAGCTAGAAGTTTATGTTTTGGCTCCGCCCACAGTCCGGCCGTGTTGCACCCCAAATAGAAACGCAATGCTGTGCGCGCCAATACATATTTCTGTTAGTTGCTGTATATATGGATTTTTATCAAAATGACATTATACATACAAATATAAAGTTTTAGTCAGTTCTAATTAAACATACGATTTTATGCCTCTAATAAGCCTAAGACTAAATCTGAATTGGACTTCCCGTTTGAACATCTAATTTTATCTACTGCAAAAATGATCTCTAATTGTTTAGTTTGAGCCGGGTTCGCACATAATATATATACCCATATTTTTAGTGTCCACGTTGTGAACCATTTATTCCTGTTACCAACCCTCTTTTATTACTACTGTGGCTGGCTATGATACGTCTGTGCACAAGCTAGTACGGATAAACTATATACATTTGTTATTTCCAGTTGTGCATTTGTACAAACACAAGCACTTGTTCTAAGCTAAGCTAGGCTAGGCAGCTACAACAACATCACCGCTTTGGATCCTGTCGTTCCGAGCTAAGCGCTCCTGTGGATTCATCATGTATCAGTCAGTCAGTAAGTCGTGTTGCGTGTACACATATATATATATTTGTGTATGTATGGTCGTGTAAGTTGTTTATAATGTGCATTAGTTAGTATTCTACGTATTATATACAGATATATGCTGCTCCAAGCAGTATTATAATACGGACATAGTTTTGGCTCTTATCGTACGACATTGGACAAAGATATCGCTCGCTCTCTGTGCCTTGTGTGTCTCCGTTTTCTCTCGTCTGATCAAATGATCCATAGTTTCAGGCTCTACGTGTTTTGTTAGATTATAATACCTAAATGATTTTGTTCGTCGTGTACCATGCTGTATGCCGTATTTTCGAATACGAGTTGTTGCTTAGGGAAGCCATAATATACCTAGTCGTAACGAATCTTGTCGATGGGCAAGCATTTATGAGATATAGATATATACATGTGGCTCAATTCATTAGATGGATACCCGATGCGTGTAGCTATGTAGTAGTTTTTATTTATGATTAGCGCTGTTATCAATATTTTGTTAAAAATTATCGAAGTCTTCGATGCGTGATCCGCATTGTGTGTCAAAAGTTATACCAATAGTGGATTACATTTTTCTCTAGAGGACCACAGTTTTAAATGTTTAGCACTTCTAGTGATCGGAATCAGTAAATATCTACTCTAGGTTGTTTATAGGTTGTTTTACAGTCTTCGGACAGGATTCGTCAGCTGCTGGCATCCTCATTGAAGCATAGATAGAGCTTGATTTTCAAGCTGCGGCTCGACTCTCATTGAACTATGTCTGATATTGGTATTGGCTGAATACTGTACTAAACATCGGCTGTTATAATTATGTTTGCTGTTCCGAAAAGAGATTTTTGGAGCCGCCCTCAGCTACTCTAAAATTAGCAGGCTCAGGTTAGTCCTCACAGATTCGGCTCGGTTCTTCATTTAGGGTCGGTTGTGTTCCCGAGCTGAGCCAAGCCGACCCAGATCCTAAGCTATTACTTCAAGTCGTAATTATATATACTAGAGCTACGGCGCTTTGCATTCTTACTTGCTCTGTTGACAAGACATATTCGTAATAAATCTACAAGTCAGCTTTTAACAATACAAAATTTAGAGCAGGCCGTGACAGGCTTCAGTTTCATAATTCTTGTGTTTTCGTTTATTCTCCTCCCTATCCAGGCTGAATTTGGTCAATTTTGAAGATACAACAATAATTTTGGTCTCAAATCGATGATCTGGTTCAGAAAATGTACATTCCAACAGCTTTTATGGGAATTTTTTTCGATTTTTCTAGTCACCAATGATACCCCCTCGCTAGCCAAAATTTTTTCTCGATAAATGTATTATTTTATAATTCGAATCATGTTGATGAGCTGAGTCGAATTTTGGTAATAGAGCTAAATCGTTTCACAGGTTAAAGAACTATTCTCATTTATCTGAAATTCAAAGCCTAAGGCTAAGCCTTGGTCTAAGCTAAGTTACTAACAAATGATGCAATTTAACTCTGATTTCACCATCATTCTACTCATTGATCTTCGTACCATTGGAAACTCAAAACAATTGTCCATAAAAATGGCCAAATGGACACTTTCTGAGCCGTCTCATCGATCTGAGTTGAATGGCACCAAAATTATCACTGTATCTTCAAAACTGGCAAATTTCGGCCTAGGGGACTAGAAGAAAGAGACTTCTTAAATCTGTGGATCCATCATCGCAAAATCGATAAATCATATAACACATATTTACACAGCTACTAAAGATACATGGACAGAGTATAAGACATTTGTGAGACTGTGCTTGATAACAACGTTGGACGCCAACACAGATTGTCATCTCAGGGTGCGGCCGTCATCAATTCATCAATGAGCTGTAGAGATTACATTGTTTGAATTGGCGACGTAATGTCGAGAAGTTCTCAACTGTTGTACGCAGTGGATTACAATAATTTAGCAACGTACTAGTTCAATATAATTACGATTGCCCAAACGCCGAAAACAGCCGCTGTGAGCAGCTGACATGGAAGAAATCTTATAAAAGATTGTATTTCTCATTCGCACATCCATTTATTCATCCTCTTGTGCAGACATCTATTTATATCGTTCTAATTTATATAAAGTTTATTGTACCCTAGGTGTATATTATGTAGGTCAAATGTCTGATTTCACTTAGTTTGCTAAAATACCCGCTATATATATGCAAGAATGTTCGTCATATATATCCATGAGCTTTTGCAACGCTTTTGCGAAAAAGGCGCGTTATAAATACCATTATTATTAATATAATATTATATTAATATAATATAAAATTATACTGTGTATAATTAATTATAGATTGTGGTGATGAATAAGATATACAATAGAAGCCGCAATCAGGCATGTGGCCAGACTTCTGTTCTGCGGTGAGCAAGCCAAATTCAGTGGGGTGGGGAAGTCAATTTCATGGGCTGCAATTTTTTTCTATATTTACAAAGTGTTCGGTTACGTAAAATTTATACGGCCTTTTCATAAGTAAAAATTTGAGAAAATATCTGCATTAAAACAATTTATAACCAGAAGAAACAAATTCAATTAAATTTTCCCAGTTACAAATTTTGGTTACCAATGAAAATCCGCTCCGCAGCGTATGGATAGA
>JASANE010014628.1:0-28814 GCA_030248225.1 Trileptium ribeirensis
CTTGTTGTTCTTCGTTCAGTTACGTATCTGCTGATTATTATAATTGAAAAATTTAAAAATTTAGTCCGTAAGAAGCTACGGGGTGTCAGGATACCCTCAGAAAGACGCTACTATATGTACATCAGGTGTCCACTAATCGAAAAAATGAAGCTAGTCTCATAAAAGGTGATTTAACCCGCTGAGTCGATTAGAGTGGTTAATTATCGTCTCCAATGTGCCGGTGTGGAGCTATGGGGGTCAACGCACCCACGGGAGGGCACTTCAATACTAGCCTCAGGGGTACAAAAATAGAAAAAAGTTTATCTCATAAAAGGTAATTTATCTGCTGAGTCGATTAGAGTGGTTAATTATCGTCTCCGAGGTTCAACTAACGAGTTGTAGCGGTTAGAGCACCCTCAGAAGGGCACTCCTATATATGTGCCTCAGGGGTCTGGAAAGGAGTGATTAATTTTTCTCTCTCATGCTCTTGGAGTTTGCACGATCTTGCGCTAATCTATATAGTTTTGTCGGACTGTTGTTCCACATTTTCCTCCGTGGCGTGTTGCCACGGGTTACCAAAAACTATTTTTATGTTGTTCTAGCGGTATAGAAAAAGTATATTAGCACTCGCATTCTTGGTAGAGAATTAGCGTTGTCGAAATACTAAAGAACTTCGATTTCGACTTGGAATTGCAGTTTTTAAACGTGCCCAGCATTCATCAAAATTTCGTTTTTCTGACCGAGCCAACGACTGCGGGGGACTACACTCTGCAGCTGCAACTGGGCCATTATCGATACCGTTTACGGTTGAGTATCCGACCGCGTCTATGTGCGTGCGAATCGCGGTATGGTCGTCGGCGCCTGGCCGGGTTCATGGTGGCTTAAACCGAATACGGCGTTCGGATCAAAGCCATTTATCCATGTGAATTTGGCCTCCTCCTGTATTCATATACATGGTTTATGTATAAAACGTTTTCTGTTTATATAAAAGCGTACGCAAATATTATTTATATGCCCTCAAGTCTTTAATACTGTTTTGCATTAAATGCTTTAAAGTCATTTTAATGTAGTATGATTATTGGTTCCAGCACAGGGTTGGCTGAACGTAGCCAAACTTCTAACACTTAGGTAAGCAAACCAATTTCAGGGGATTCAAAATATTCTTACATTTATAAAATATTCCATTGTGTGAATTTTACACCGCCTTTGCAACAGTCTAAAATCACAGAAAACGTCTGTAATAAGACAACTGATAAGCAGAGGAAACATTTCCAAATATCTAGTTATATTTAGTTGTTGGCTTTCGAACGAAAGGGTGCTGCTACGTGTGCTATTTTTCAACTTTTAGCTGGGGGCAGAACCATAGGGGACGGTATCAAGCGGTATTTATGTATCATGCAGCAGCATTGGCCGTTTAAATGAGGGAATTGGGAATCAGGTCTACCAGTTAAGACAAAAATCAAGTTTGTCTTCATTTTTATGGTCAACCAACTGCGTTTTAAAATGATGCATCAACTGTTTGGGTTTCAGCACATTTAAAACCGTTGGTTATATTGTTAGAAAAAAGGAAGAGTTTAATTCAGGCGTTCGGGTACCGGCTGACCTCCCTACATTCGGTTTGCGTAAAGTAAATATAAAGTACGAAGCCTAGGCTAAGTAAATTGACAACCGAATATTTTGCTTTCCGTTAAATAAACGTTTAGCACTACAGTGGTCCTTTGTATTAATTGGTATTTTCTGTTACCCGCCACCACCCCATACAAGCCTAAATATTTTGGAAAATTCAGCGACAATTTTGGGTTCCGTTCGATCATTCCACACATGTGTAACGGAGTAGTGTCGAAAATATCCACCACGTAGTCGCGCAACAACATTTGATGAATTTGCTCACAAACTAAAGAGTAATTTATGCTTAAGTGTGTGCTTAATCAAAAGAACGTCAACGCATGTTTCCGGTTAGCTCAAACACGTGCAGCCAACAAAATCGTCGATTCTGGACCATTCGATTCAATTCCATAAAGCGCATCATAAAATTTTCTATATTTATAACAAATATTTTTTTCGAAGTCAATGGTGTAGAAACTATGTCTCTTTATGGGCTATCGAGTCATGAGAGTTGTGAAACGAGTCATTTGTGATACTTTGGCAAAATGAGTCCTCTGCAAACGGATCCTACACCTCAATATGTCAGTGCTGTTTGAATGGTCAGTAAAATTACAAATTTATAGGGCATACATCATAAATTTTCAATACCATTTGCAACCCTGTAGCAATATGAATATATTTGTCATGTTTCTGGCCCATGAACTAACTTATTTATGAATAATTTTCTGAACTTCCTCGTGGAGCGGAATATATATACTGGTATCAATAATTTGCCGTGTCTTCAAAATTATTGTTACTCAGCTAAAAGTTAACCGAAATGACCCATTTTTGATTAGTCGCACTCTTATGCAAAATTACTGTTTGGCTTATAGGCAAAATTGACAAATCACACTTTGAGATTACTCAACTACGTTGTGGATATTGTCTGACTAGTATCATCTCTCCGTTGCTCCCGTATATATATATATACGGATCGTGTTAATCGCGTATGCGACCCGATGTAGCATGCTTTGTTGCACAGAGCTACTGCATACCTCTTGACCATTTATGGTTCGCACGAGGTTTCAGCTCATAGCCTACAGTGAGTAATGAATTTGTGACGCTTATTCAGAGTCTCTCTTAGAAAATTTTGAGTGTGGTGCAGCGAGTATTTGAGTGCGGCGCGACAATTTAGTTAGTATTGCTAAGGTAACGAGTGTCTTGTTCAGAAAAGCGCAATTGTAATTTGTTGTAAAAGTATTGTAATTAATTTTAAATTAATGGTGTGAATTGGAAATTCGTCGAAATTCGTGGCTGTGAGATAAATATGTGCATTATTTATAGCGTCCATTTGGTTGTAGTGGATGTGCAAGTCCAGTGAGTGGGGGCAGTTGCCCCCCCACTCATAAGGTTAAAACAGGCTCTCCGATAAGTACAATTGTGCAAGCAAATTATAATAATATGCCATGTCTTGAGTAGCTAAGATGGATATCCAGTCATCGCTCGTAAGTCTTGTTCGTCGTTGTCTTAAAACAAAGAAACTTGAAAATATACGATTTAAACTTAGTCGAACATTCTTACCGTGTAGCAGCAAAGCAGTAATTAATGCAAAGTGTTTTATCTAACCGAAGGCGTAACGATCAAAATACGAGTGTGGCTTAGGGTAGTTTACACCGATGCGCCAAAGTCTGTTTACTTATGTGTTGAGTTAATGTTAATTATTACCTCTAGCGTGCTGCATTATGGTTAAGCCGGCAAATATCTCTTTATAGATCACTCTAAGTAAAATAATTTGAATAATGGAATATTTAGCTGTGAGGGATTACGTACTGTTATGACCATTATATTACAAAAGATTCATTGTAATTAACATGAAAGCAATCTGACTTGGAATATTTGATATATATATTTCCATCTTTAACCATAAAGGATTTCAATCATTTGTATTATTTTTGAACAAAATCTTGTGTGCTGCGAATTACTCGGAGGCGTTTTCGAAAAAGCTAATATTGTAATAGCGCTTTGTTGTCGATGTTATTGTTAGCTTTAAACATATAATATGGTATGAAATTGAATTTTGGTGCATGTGTACAATGAGAATTAGCTCAAATATTTTTGAAAAACGGTTATGTTACAAATATCAAACATATGTGTTAATCACTTAATATGAAAGGTAGACTATTATAGTACTAGTAATAATCAGTATAATAAGAAATACATAATAATAATAATATATAATAATAATGTCATCGTCACCTCCACCACATTCGCCGCCTGGGTCGTCGTTGGGGAAACGCCTTCGTGCCGGTTCAGTTGCGTTTGGGCGTCGTGTTTCAAATCATTTGCGGGTTCTGCCTGACTATCGAAGTACAATGGGCAATGCGTGGTATACGTACGGGGATAGTGAATTTGACGGTACGAAGCTCAGTTTATAATACCGGTGTTTTGCTTTCTTTTTGCTGCTTTGGGCTCAGTTGGCCGAGTTGACTGCCCTATATAATCCTTATGCCATTGGGAATGCTTCTGCGTTTTTGTGCAGTGTGGATTAGTCCTGCATGTTTGATTACATATATTATATTGTTATATGTATTAAAATAATTGTTGGTTTGCTATAGGATTTGTGTGGAAGTTAATAATGTTAACTATTTCAATAACTAAATAACTGCTTATATAATGGTCTGAAAGTTATACTCACCGATTGTCTTCATAGACTAATCCATGACTGTAGAAATTATAGTAGTTGTGCGAGCGTGGTTTTGGTCAACAAAAACAAATCGCCACGCATTTGTTATAATTAACTTTAAAAATAGGGATCATGTTATGTTCTCCCTCATCATAGCGCATTATGTCAAGTCTTTTCTCCCTCGAATAATCGTATAACGTTCTGTCTCTCTAAGCTTAAGCTTGGCCTGGGATCACAATTAAACTTTTACATTTTTGCCCTATAAGAGAGGGAGGTAAACTGTCTGTTCATCCACATACTGAACCATAAGGACGGAAGTTCTAGTGTGAGGCTGATTCCCTCATACTGTAAAAAATTAAAGTCAGACATATGAAATTGAAAAAATCATAAAGGAAACGGAAAATAAAATTGCTATGGGAGCTTATTAGCTAAAATTAGCCTTTATAAAATAATCAAATTTGAGCTTTTAAAATATTCTTGATGCGAGATTTACTTCATTTGTCTTGCTTATACAAGCTTGAATTCAATTACAAATTCTGGAGTCTTGCTAAATACAAATTTTCAACAGCACTTTCGCCGTAATGTGCCTTGTGGGAATGTTGACTATGGATCAGCAAACTGATCAAAATTTGACAATTTTCAGCCAAATTAATACTACTGTCCACCGGACTTTTGCGTTAGCCCCCCAGCATGGCCGACATTGGTGACATTTGGAGATACACCGATAATTTAGATGCCATTCGACTCAGCTCGACGAGGCGATTAATAAATATTCATTTCGCCACATTTATAACAAAAATTTTGTCGTTTTTAAGGTCCCAATGGTAATTTCGAATTTTGTCGAATTTTTAAGGTCCCAGAATTTCGAAATTTTTTCAATAATTGCTTAAATTTTAATAACTTAACATATCATTCGAACTACATTGGTGGGCAAATAGGCTGAATGAGTGCGCGTGTTAAGGAGTTATATCCGTTTATGTGAAACGCTAAGCCTAAGTCGTTAATCCGTGAACCGATTCAGCTGATTTTGCGGTTGTTACACTCAGCTCGTCATTGCGGTTCTAATGTTATAGATAAATTTCCGGGTATCTACCAAGGGGGCCATTGGGAACCATGGTAATTGAAGAATTATCACAAATGTGGCCAAAATTGATATCTTCTGAACCGGCTCATCGATCTGGGTCAAACAATATCGCTGTATCTTCAAAATTTACCAATTTCAATCTAGCGCAAGGTGGCTAAAGGGCTAATGCTACTCCCATACCGTGTTCACAATACGTCCGACCTGATTCGTTGTCAAATTACATCCCGTCTGATCACATCCTATAGAAGCAAAGCATACACGATCCGTGTACGTAATGTGTGCATGCAGCTTGTATTTTCTGCACATTGCATCCTATTCGGATTCGATAAATTGCTCAGATATGTTTGCATATTGAATGGAAACGGATTAGACGCAGTGTGAACATAGCCATAACTACTTGCAGACTCGCTACATACGTATTCGCAAATTTATATACTTTATCCAGGTTCTTTATTTTTTTGTTGTAAATGTTTTAAAAACGATCAATTTTATGCTCGTATAATGGAGAAAAATAGGCGAGCTTTGACTGTTTTGGGATAACACCGTTTACAGTACGTAATCGATACGCCTCAAACGGAGAACTTTCTTGGTTTTATTGTCTTGATTAATAATAATTCTAGGGCTTTTTCGGGGCGAATTTTGATTGTTACGGCGGATAATGTTTTGACTTACGTATTGTTGTTTTATTGCATTTGATGGCTATTTGAGACGGTTTTTCCTTTATGGATAGATATCGCGTTTGGCCTAAATTTTGTTGTTCTTATTATTTTCGACGCCATCTGGAGCCAGTTTTGAATGTATATCGCCTTGTATATATTTAGACTCAAGCACATATAATATATTATTAATGACACAACAAAGAGTAACCGGAATTCAGGTACAGGCAAAGACAGATATAATCCTGGCACCGGAATTTCGTTGAAAATTCATGTTTAAATAGAGCGCCACTTCCAGCATTTTTAAAAACTTGGGTGCATAGTATGGCATATACATAGTTTTTCTCATTTCTGCGTTAAGTGTTGATTCAAATATACATTTTTATTTGCGCAGTGATCAACTTTTTCAAAACCGAAAAATCCAAAATTACAGGCAAAATTGAACTAGGATATACAGATCCGGTCGGATTTGTCGATCTTAACCTTGTATTATCGAAACAACACGAGGTGGATGTTTACATTAGATGTTAGTACTTAATTAATTTGCTACTGTCTACGTTGCAACTTTTGATCTTGCTCATGATACCGCAACATAACTAATCAATTTCGACTATATATATTTTTTCTTTGCCTCGAACATGTCAACCCAGAACTGGACGCGTCGAAAATGTTTCTAGCTAACGGGCCGCGGGAGAACTAGTTGCTTCGAAGGAACCGTTGGATTTCCACAATTTCTGAATGTCTTAACTTCTATGGCACTATATCACAGAATATAGGCTATGGGTCCTTTATCAGAACGTAGTGAAACCTAGTGGAGATTGTATGTTGCTGGGATGAAATGTTTTAAATTCCGTCTGTGTGATCGGCCATAACTCGGGAACGATTTGACCGATTTTCATTATCTTGGGCTCATTCGATTTACCGTGTACGTTCCCAAGAATTTTTGATTTGGGGTCTGGTTCCGGGGTCACGGGTCAAAATGTGTGTTTTTGCCCCATTTTACTACCCTTCACGGAAACAAGGTTATTTTTTACCTTAACTTTGGAATTTTTTCTCTGGATGGTTTTATTTCATAGTAAAATGATAAATGCCGATGCCTCTTTTTTGTTTTTCGATTAAAGCTCTGGTTCTGGATTTATGGGGTTTGAGGTACGAGGGTATGGCGCCCGAATAGTTACTCCACCCAAAATTTGAAAATTTGTTCTGACGTCTTGGGCGGCTGATAAGATTTACGTGGGGTTTTTGGAGATGGTAAACTCATTGCCGGTGCTGGTTTTGCTCTGTGACCCATGGTTACATGTGTACGGGGGTATGACGCCCCATGGTTCGCATGAGAAGTCAAAATGAGGGTTTTTACCCCATTTTAGTACCCTTCACGGAAGCACGGTTATTTTTATCTTAGCTTATTGTAATTTTATATATTTGAAGCGAGCGTAACGAGCAGAGATGGCGTGGAAGAGAATTTTCTATTTCCATATCAGTTCCATGAAAATTTTGTTTACTTATTAAATTTTGCAATGTATACAATACTAGTGATGCGGACCGCACCGGTCCGGTTACTGTTACCGGTCTGATCCGGCTTCAATAGTGGTCCAGTCCGATCCGTTCCGGTACGACCCCGGGCCGCGCCGGTCCGGTCCAACACCGAATATAAAAATTCTAGATTGTCTTTTTTCCAAAATCAGCTGAACACAAAATGTTTGCCTATTACTAAAAGAAAATCGTGAGACGGCCACGGTTTGTTAAAGTATATAACAAACTGAGTATAAAGACTACCCTAGCGTAACGCTACTGATGGAGCAGACCATTATAGTAATTTGAAATTAAGTTATATAGACAACTGTTTTTTGCGCTATAGACATTTAAACTTCGGCTCTTCAGTTATTGGTGCAGTAAAGTACTTGTACTCTACAAGGTGATATTTTTTACGATCAGAATCACATGCTGATTTGTCAACACTTTCAGTTTCATCTTGTACAGTTTCGTGCGATATTGTGAACGAACTTTATGCTGTTTTATTATATTAAAATACATACAGATTTGCCTAAAACAGAATAATGATCATTTTTTGACGTGAAAAACCTATGATAGCATCGCACAATAAAATTATAGCTCAAGAAGATTAATTCCACAAAGTCGCGCGTTGTCTACTATGCCTGCATATATCATGGTGCGGAGTTACTTGGAGACTTATGTGCAATGCTGAAGCACTTTCGTCAGTATAACATTGGTGTTATAAGCTATATCTAGAAAGCGTTTCTACAGGTTTGCATTAAACCATTACATCATGGCGTTATCCGTTTCTTTTGGGTAAGAGATCCTGTATTACCGTCAACACAGGCCAGTTCCAATATATATGTGGTTTTGTAGCATTGAACACCACTTGTCCGAGCTCGGGACACTTGTTCCAGATATGATATAGAGGAATTATGAAAACAATATTATAATCAGTGTTGAAACTAGTAAAAATATCAAAGATTTTAAAGCTGAGACAAAGAATTCATTTCAAGCAGCTTTAACGACCGATCCGGACCGGACCGGACTGGTGGTCCGGCCTTGCTGGACCGGTCCGATCCGCATCCCCAGCGGTCCGATCCGCGGTATCTGTGGTCCAGTCCGGTCCGATATCGAGTTTATTGCTAGGGACCGTGACCGATGGCCAGGGTTACAACCATGGGTCCCGACTTGTACTACAAAACACAAACCTGCCTCTAGTTTCCAGTATGAAGCCGGGCTGTCAGATGCAAACTTATTACAAGGTATATATTTGTAATCTGTTCGAGATTTTAACTTATTTCTTGGCTATGGATAATCCAATATGGAATCTCTTGACGATTTACCCTGCACGCTTTGTAACTTTCAACTTTTATTTAATGTATCATTTGGTAAGAATATTCGGACCTAACAAAATCCTCTATGAAAATCAATTTTAATTCGTCTGTGATAAGAGTTTGCAAAGTAGTGGTTTCTGTTTGATATTCAACAGGTTTCTTACGGTTTGTTTTACGGCTTTGCAGAATTATATACAGATTGCCTGTTTTGGAAGGTCACTGCCGTAACCGGCTCACTACCAATACCGGTTTACTTGTCGTAAAATGCTGATAAAGTTCCATCTCTCATGTTCGGTAAAACAAGCTTAGTCGGTTTGTTTAACTAAAGTGTAAGCTTATACCGCAGTATTGGTGCAAAACTATCTAAGAAAAGAAACTGGTTTGTTTATTGCTCAATGCTTAGTACAGACATAAAAAAGAGCTTTTGAAAAGCAAAGTATAGCTTACGGTCTTTGAAGTTTAAATAAAGGTTTGAAAATTAGGATATGATAGCGCATATGCTTGCATTCCAGCACATGTATCCGGATCGCCTTCCTGTCGCTAATATATACACGTATAACACATTCAACACATATATCTTATGCTGTAGTCATATCAAAACTATTATATCACTTTGGGATGGCAATGTCTGGTGGCATTTGTAGTACTAGTTCGGGTCAACGATCCTCCTCGATGTTGTACTACACGATATCGGGACCGGAACCGGATAGCCGCCGTCAATTGAGTTTTTGTCGCTACTACACGCGACGCCTCTCGAATCATCTGCGCGTACCGTTGCATTATCGCTCTGTCATGGGCAACGCGTGGTATTCGTACCGTTCTTCGATGCCAGGTACCGGCTAAGCTCAGCTTCAAAGCTAAGTTTACGTTAGACAACTAAATGTAAAATCGTGTTTTGCTACAGGCCACTGCGTTTGTTATGAACGTTTACGTATGCTCACAGCGTGTTTTGAGGAGCAGCAAAATAACGAGTTTTTTCTGTTTTTGGCAATACGTTGTTCGCCAACATTTTGATTTGTAACGCTTTTGAAGGATTGGTCACATTGCGCCTCAGCTTATCTAATTCAATCCCAGTCGTACGCGCATTGTTTATAGGTTATCAGAACTTAGTGAAACCTAGTGGAGATTGTGTGTTGCAGGGGTGGAATCTTTTAAATTCCGTCTGTGTGTGTGATCGGCCATAACTCTGGAACGATTTGCCCGATTTCCATGATCTTAGGCTCATTTGAACCGGCATAATCGACTTTCTGTGTGCATGCCCGAGCGTATTTTGATTTGGAGTCTGGTTCAGGGGTCAAAATATGGGTTTTTGTCCCATTTTACCCTATTTTGGTACCCTTCACGAAGGCAAGGTTATTTTTTCTTAGCTTTCGAATTTTAATCTTTGGTTAGTTTTTCACAGTAAAATGATAAATGCCTATCCTCTTTTTTTGTTTTTCGATTAAGGCCCCGGTTCTGGATTTATGGGGTTTGAGGTACGTACATTGGTTTGGCGCACCAATGGTTCCTCGACCCAAAATTCAAAAACTTGTTTTGACGTCTTGGGTGGCTGATAAGTTTCACCCGTTAGTTTTCAGGCATGGGAAACTCATTGCCGGTGCTGGTTTTGCTCTGTGACCCATGGTATGACGCCCCATGGTACGGGTCAGAGGTCAAAATAAGGTTTTTTCACCCCATTTTAATACCATTCACGGAAGCAAGATTATTTATATCTTAACTTGCAACTTTTTTTCTCTGGTTGGTTTTATTTTATAGTAAAATGATAAATGCCGATACCTCTTTTTTGTTTTTCGGTAATGGCTCCGATTCTGGATTTATTTATGGGGTTTGAGGTAAGTTGCCCCAATGGTTCCTCGACATAAAATTCAAAAATTTGTTTGTGACGTCCTGGGCGGTTCAAAAGTTTCACTTGGGGTTTTCGAGCATGGGAAACTCATTGCCGGTTTTGGTTTTGCTCTGTGACCCATGGTTCCATTGGTACGGGGGTATGGTGGCCCCAAGGATCGGTTCAAAATAAAGGTTTTTAACTCATTTCAGTACCCTTCACGGAAACAAGATTATTTTTATCTTTACTTTCGTACTTTTTTCTCTGGTTGGTTTTATTTCATAGTAAAATGATAAATGGCGATGGCTCTTTTTTTGTTTTTCGATTAAGGCTCTGGTTCTAGAGTTATGGGGTTTGAGGTATGTTGCCCCAATGGTTCCTCGACCAAAAATTCGAAAATTTGTTCTGACATCCTGGGCAGCTGAAAAGTTTCACTTGGGGGAAACTCATTCCCTTGGTTTTACTGTGTGACCTATGGTTCCATGGTTACGGGGGTAAAATGCCGCCATGGTTCATCGACCCACAATTGTCCTATTTTACTGTTACTTCCTGGGAGCTTGCACTTGGCGGCTTTTGGGACATGGGAAACTTATTGCCGGCGTTAGTTTTGTTCTAACTTGTGTGGTATTGTGTGATATCCACATATAGCATATCGACGTATGCTATCGAGCGCTGATTGGCTGTGCACGCAGTAGGTGCACCTATGTTTCACTACGTTCTGCAATCTAGATAGAGTTACTAGTGCATATTTCTCTGACTCTGTGGGACCCGGATCAAATACAATGTGACCATTACGTCAAACCAACAAATGGAGAGCAAAACACAGAATCGTGATCGTTGTGCACGACAGCTTTTCCATAGATTACAAGTTTCATTAATTTTAAAAATATTCTAAAATGCAAAATGTTTGGTTCTTTTCCATTATCCCCCCTGCAGCTCGCGTTTGCCGAAAAATGGTCAGATTCTAGACATTTTGGTATTTTTGTGATCCTCGAGATGATCATTTCGACCAAAAAATTGAATTTTTGAAATTTTAGATTTTTTTGGGTCCCAAGGGTCCCCCTTGGGAACCCAAAAATTTTTTGCTTAAAAATTAGATTTTACCAAAGATGCGATGCGGCTTGACGAGCTGACGCGAATGGTGATATTTATAACGGGATCCAGTAACCGGATCCAAAGTTATAGCCAAAAATATCGGAAGCTGAGAGGCCCAGCAAGTGAACAGTTTTTGGCCATAACGTAGGATGCTTTTATCGGATCTCGTTATAAATAACACCATTACTCTCAGCTCATCAAGCCGCGTCGCGTCGTAAAAATTCTAATTGTTCAGAAAAATTTTTTTGTTTCCTAGGGGGGACCCTTGGGACCCGAAAAAATTTAAAATTTTAAAAATTCAATTTTTTGGTCGAAATAATAAGGGGAGGTCTCGAGGATCACAAAAATATCAAAATTTTCAGAATCTGACCATTTTTGGGCAAATGTGGGCTGGGGATAATGGAAAAGAACCAAATTTTTAAAAAGTATATATTAAGTGCGATGCAAAGGTCTAATTTTGCGCCAAACATTGTCAGATTATTGAAATTTGCAATTTAATTGTATTTTCAAGGATAGAATGATATATATATATATAGGATTTCGGAGCAACTCAATGCGACACAAGTATTAGTATTCGGGACTAAGACCTCATGTCCTGGACACCGCAACGTAACAAAAGTCAGTTCATTTTTACGTACTCAGTAAAAATACTACAATTTTATTATTTCGTAATGTCTGCGCCACACTGTTATACTTAGCGTGCACTAGCGCATATATTGACGATAGTTTTATATTGCATATTGCAGCTGATTATTTGCTCAGTTAGACAGCAATATTTTCTGAACTTGGAACCAAAAAATGATGTTAGTAGTAGTATAATTACTTTGGCAAAAATTTCTTACGAGGATAAATATTCATCGTCAGTTCACAGTTTTATTCATGCATGACAGCGCAACACTTTTTGCTGATAATTTGTTGTTTGCTAATCAGACTTGAAATCATGGAAAGACTGAAAAAGAAATTTCAAGGAAAAACGTTACCCCATTACGTGTTACGCGGAGATACAGTTGTCTTAAAAGTTTAAAAAGTTGCGATTTTCAGCAACATTCTGGTACATAATAGTTATCGATCGTCCATATTTTTTGTACGAAAAAATATTGACGGGGCGTTATGGGGTCTCGTTGGTACACCACGTTGGGCTCTGGTATGCTTAGGGCCACTGCGATTTCGGATGATGGATATTTGTTGTACTGTCACGGGTTGTTTTTTATTCTGCAAAAAATTTTGTTTTCAGGTGACTCAGACGAAGCTGACCAGATGGGTTATGACCGGTTTGCAGCGAAGGGAACCAATTTAGTTTCACTCTACGACGAAGTAAGTATTAAACGTTTGATTATTTTCGTTATAATTATGATATCCGCGGCAAGGAAAATTATTGAGCCTGGCTGGCGCTTTTTCAAATTGAGTCTAGATATTGTTTATATATATATATCAGGGAATAACCGGTACTGAAATTTACCGGAACCTGCAACTGGAACCGGAACCTGGTCTTCGAAACTTATATATAGTAAAACGAATGAAGGGCGAAATGAATGCATTGTGTATTTAAAATGTATTAAAAGTAAAATTTGCATTTTTGGAGTCTCAGCGGAAAACTGCCTTCCGCTGCAGGGACTTGCATAAACTGGTCAAACTGAAAGTCCTTGTAACGCATGGAGCGTAGACATACAGTAGTCTCCTTTTACCAGACATACGGTCGTTACATTTTATTCCGTAGGAAACTTAAAATTATTGGTTTATATGGTTCTAAAAGAAAATAAAAAGGTATATATATATATACATTAATTTTCCCATCTGATCGCAGTTTCTGGCTGCTTTGCAGATATGTTACTTTACTCCAATGTACACAGGTACAAAGTTTACCTACGCACTGGCTGGTGCTTCGCTCAATTTATATTAGCCAACCTTACAGCCAAGTACTTCAATAATCCATATTCTATACCAAGTTGGAACGGTTCAATTCTAACATATACCACAGGTTTCTAAATGGGTAAGCTGCCACAAGCTTCAATCCAGCTTTGTTTTGTTAAACTTCTGCCGGGGAAAGATGAAAATTTTTTACTGAAATTGTGTCCTACTTACGCTTTACAGAGTAATTTGCTGAGTTAGTCTCTGCTTTTGTTTGGTTGTGTTAGAACTTCATATATAACTTATGAATGGACCACCAATGAAGAAAGAAATGTGGACAAGAAAAACCAGAATCCCGGTTCCGGTATGGTTTTGTCGTTCACCGGAACCGCAACCGGAACCCGAATTTCGCGGGAACCGCGGAATTCCGGTTACTCCCTGATATATATATATATATATATATATATATATGAATCATGTTTATGAGAAACTTTGTACGGACGTAAATGCAGGGAAAAGGAAATAAAATCGAAACTGCAATAAAATTAAATTGCTTAAATTGCTATGAATTCTTATGCGAAATTAGTGTTAAATGGGTGCAGCGAGATGGCAAAAATATTCGCTAGAATCTATTTTGGTCTTGAACCAATTCGACTTTAAAAATCAATTCCACTAAAGGTGATACCACCTTTAATAATATCGAGTCTAATTTATTCAATTTTTCTAGAATTCAGTGAGATTTCATTCCATGCAAGTGATGTGATTATACTCTTAAAATGTTCAAAATATTCTACTGAAATAAATTTAAAAGACCTAATTTAAAGAAAATTGATTTGATTTTATATACCTACGATATTGTAGGTTCTATCCTAGCAAAATTAATGGTAGAATAAAATGGCAGCTAATTATGTTTCTTTAAGATTTATTTTTAGAAGAATATACTTGTTTTGATAAATGCTGTCAAACTTTATCGTAGTCAAAAAAGACTTGGTTAGAATGTTCGCGCTACAGATGGGACTTGCTTTGTGTTGTAGCCAGTTATATACACTTCTTCCTGACAGCCTCGCTCCGAAGAGAACAACAAAGTTTGTAAAATACCCACCAATTCTTCAGTTATATCGATCGATTTCGATCGTTTTTGAGTGCATTTATTTTCAGCCGAATCTAGTTACCCGTCGAGCATTCTAGATCCAAAAATCTATCCCGAAGGCACCTAAGCACAAGTACGTAATTCAGTAAAAGATACACAAGTTGTATACTGAGCTCTTATGATGTTTATGTGTGGTAATGCATTGAGGTTTTTCAAGATGATTTGAATGTATCTTTCCGTGCACCATATTTCCCTCGCATGTCGTGTGTGTGTAGAGAAAATGACGATGTCATTGAGGAACATGAACGCCTCGCCAGACTTGGCTGCTGCCGGTGAAAGAAGATCGATAGCGCGTCGCACTTTACAAAGAACTGTAGTTGAAACTGGTGTGCTGATTTCGTTCGTTACCGTCGGTATGGAAAAACCATTGTCGTTTCTCTAAATTGGACGTTTATGGGGAAGTTACCTAATTCAGCATGGCTATACAAAGAAGATTACTTAACGTTGTTTACACGACTGCAGGAATGGTAGGGAGTTGTATTATGTGAACTTGGACTGAAAATTATCTAAGGTGGTATTTCTGGGATTGGTTTTAGTTTCTTCATGCCTACTGGACCAAAGTTTCCATTAAAAGCACATTCAAAAAAAGTTATCTATTATTGTGCTGTGGCATTGTTTGACATCGAGTGATCAGTTTTTAACGAGTATATTATAAATTCGCTGAATTTGGGAATTTGAGACTTTAGCGGTTATATTGAATTAGTCATTAGAAAACAGGACCACGTAGTGTAATACTAAAAAGATGTCCCACCTGATGTTATCGCAATGTAGCCAAGAACGTGACATAACAGCTGTAATTTTCATTGAATATCTCATTATGTTTCTTGCTTTCTCCCCGGAAAAGCGGGTCATAACTCTTGAAAATATTAAAAATTGGACCTGGCTTCATAGTTGATACTCAAAAAAATAATATCGTGGTCACAGAATGACCACCCATGAAAACGAATATAAGCAGCTTCCTAAAATAGGGACTCTGTCTGCAAATCTTTTTAAATTTATTATCGAAATTTCGTCAATACATGGCATGCCTTACGTCTCAAAGCGTTCTCCGAAGATTAGACCTGGTAAAATACCAATTCGATGTGCTACTTTTTTCGCTCAAACATTCCTAAAATTGGTTCTTTTCTCGGTGCAGAAAGTGGTAGTTTGGATAAAACACAAGACACGTTAATTCATAACAGTATTTGCCAAAACTTCTCAAGGAAAACTCCCACTTGTTCAAACTAAATTGATATTTTTTTTCAAAAACATTAAAATGGTTTTTTGCTGCTTTTTGCCCTGACGGCTTCGATTTGGTTTATTAGTAGTTTGGTTATGTATTGCGTATAAAGCATTAAGAATGGTCTATACTTAAGTTTTTGGTATGTTACATACGATTATTCAGAACGCAGTGAAACGTAGTGGAGATTGTGTGTTGCAGTGGTGAAATCTTTTAAATTCCGTCTGTGTGTGTGACCGGCCATAACTCGGGAACGCCTTAACGGATTTTCATGATCTACGGCTCATTCGAACCGGCATAGTCGATTTACCATGTACATCCCTGAGCGTTTTTTGATTTGTTGTCTGGTTATGGGGTCAGTGATCAAAATGTGGGTTTTTGGCCTCATTTTAGTACCCTTCACGGAAGCAAGGTTATTTTATCCTAACTTTCGAATTTTTATCTCTGGTTGGTTTTATTTCATAGTAAAATGATAAATGTCGATGCCTCTTTTTTTGTTTTTCGATTAAGGCTCCTCCGGTTCTGGATTTATGGGGTTTGAGGTAAGTGGGTATGGCGCCCCATTGGTTCCTTGAGCCAAGATTTGAAAATTTGTTCTGACGTCCTTGGTGGCCATAAGTTTCACCTGGGGGTTTTCAGGCATGGGAAACTCATTGCCGGTGCTGGTTTTGCTCTGTGACCTATGGTTTATACGGGGGTATGACGCCCCATGGTTCGGGTCAGATGTCAAAATGAGTGTTTTTCACTGGCATTTTTAGTAACCTTCACGAAGCAAGCTTATTTTTATATTAGCTTTCTAATTTTTATCTCAGGTTGGTTTTATTTCATAGAAATGATAAATGTCGATGCCTCTTTTTTGTTTTTTTGATTAAGGCTCCGGTTTTAGAGTTTTGGGTTCGTCAGATATGTGCTCAATAGTTCTCCGACCTGAAATTCAGAAATTTTTTCTGACGTAATGGGCGGCTGAAAAAGTTTCACTTGGGGGCTTTCGGCATGTGAAGCCTCATTGCCGGTATTGGTTTTGCGCTGCAACCCATGGTTCCATGGGGATGGGGTATGGCACTTAAGGTTCGGGATCAGAGGTCAAAATGGGGTTTTTCACCCCATTTTAGTATCCTTTATGGAAGCAAGCTTATTTTTGTCTTAACTTTCGAATTTTGGTTCGAAGAACCACGGCGGTGCCTCAAACCGCATAACTCTAGAACCACATCCTTAATAGAAAAACAAAAAAACAGGCATCGGCATTTATCATTTTACTATAAAATAAAACCAACCAGAGAAAAAATTCGAAAGTTAAGACAAAAATAAGCTTGCTTCCGTGAAGGATACTAAAATGGGGTGAAAAACCCCATTTTGACCTCTGATCCCGAACCTTAAGTGCCATACCCCGTACCCATGGAACCATGGGTTGCAGCGCAAAACCAATACCGGCAATGAGTTTCACATGCCGAAAACCCCCAAGTGAAACTTTTCAGCCGCCCATTACGTCAGAAAAAATTTCTGAATTTAGGGTCGGAGAACTATTGGGGCACCATATCTCAAACCCCAAAACTCTAGAACCGGAGCCTTAATCAAAAAAACAAAAAAGAGGCATCGACATTTATCATTTTACTATGAAATAAAACCAACCTGAGATAAAAATTAGAAAGCTAATATAAAAATAAGCTTGCTTCCGTGAAGGTTACTAAAATGCAGTGAAAAACACTCATTTTGACATCTGACCCGAACCATGGGGCGTCATACCCCCGTATAAACCATAGGTCACAGAGCAAAACCAGCACCGGCAATGAGTTTCCCATGCCTGAAAACCCCCAGGTGAAACTTATAGCCACCAAAGACGTCAGAACAAATTTTCAAATCTTGGCTCAAGGAACCAATGGGGCGCCATACCCATTTACCTCAAACCCCATAAATCCAGAACCGGAGGAGCCTTAATCGAAAAACAAAAAAAAGAGGCATCGACATTTATCATTTTACTATGAAATAAAACCAACCAGAGATAAAAATTCGAAAGTTAGGATAAAATAACCTTGCTTCCGTGAAGGGTACTAAAATGAGGCCAAAAACCCACATTTTGATCACTGACCCCATAACCAGACAACAAATCAAAAAACGCTCAGGGATGTACATGGTAAATCGACTATGCCGGTTCGAATGAGCCGTAGATCATGAAAATCCGTTAAGGCGTTCCCGAGTTATGGCCGGTCACACACACAGACGGAATTTAAAAGATTTCACCACTGCAACACACAATCTCCACTACGTTTCACTGCGTTCTGAATAATCGTATGTAACATACCAAAAACTTAAGATAATACGATTTAATGCTTTATACGCAAAACATAACCAAACTACTAATAAACCAAAAAATTGAAGCCGTCAGGCAAAGTAGAAAACCATTTTAATGTTTTTGAAAAAAAATATCAATTTAGTTTGAACAAGTGGGAGTTTTCCTTGAGAAGTTTTGCAAATACTGTTATGAATTAACGTGTCTTGTGTTTTATCCAAACTACCACTTTCTGCACCTAGAAAAGAACCAATTTTAGGAATGTTTGAGCGAAAAAAGTAGCACACCGAATTGGTATTTTACCAGGTCTAATCTTCGGAGAACGCTTTGAGACGTAAGGCATGCCATGTATTGATCAAAATTTCGATAATAAATTTAAAAAGATTTGCAAAAAGAGTCCCTATTTTAGGAAGCTGCTTATATTCGTTTTCATGGGTGGTCATTCTGTGACCACGATATTATTTTTTTGAGTATCAACTATGAAGCCAGTAATTCCAATTTTTAATATTTTCAAGAGTTATGACCTGCTTTTCCCGGCAGAGAAAGCAAGAAACATAATGAGATATTCAATGAAAATTACAGCTGTTATGTCACGTTCTTGGCTACATCCCTGCGATAACATCAGGTGGGACATCTTTTTTAGTATTACACTACGTGGTCCTGTTTTCTAATGACTAATTCAATATAACCGCTAAAGTCTCAAATTCCCAAATTCAGCGAATTTATAATATACTCGTTAAAAACTGATCACTCGATGTCAAACAATGCCACAGCACAATAATAGATAACTTTTTTTGAATGTGCTTTTAATGGAAACTTTGGTCCAGTAGGCATGAAAAAACTAAAACCAATCCCAGAAATACCACCTTAGATAATTTTCAGTCCAAGTTCACATAATACAACTCCCTACCATTCCTGCAGTCGTGTAAACAACGTTAAGTAATCTTCTTTGTATAGCCATGCTGAATTAGGTAACTTCCCCATAAACGTCCAATTAGAGAAACGACAATGGTTTTTCCATACCGACGGTAACGAACGAAATCAGCACACCAGTTTCAACTACAGTTCTTTGTAAAGTGCGACGCGCTATCGATCTTCTTTCACCGGCAGCAGCCAAGTCTGGCGAGGCGTTCATGTTCCTCAATGACATCGTCATTTTCTCTACACACACACGACATGCGAGGGAAAATATGGTGCACGGAAAGATACATTCAAATCATCTCTGAAAAACCTCAATGCATTACTCGACATAAACATCATAAGAGCTCAGTATACAACTTGTGTATCTCTCACCGAATCACGTACTTGTGCTCAGGTGCCTTCGGGACAGATTTTCGGATCTAGAATGCTCGACGGGTAACTAGATTCGGCTGAAAATAAATGCACTCAAACGATCGAAATCGATCGATATAACTGAAAGAATTGGTGGGTATTTTACAAACTTTGTTGTTCTTTGGAGCGAGGCTGTCAGGAAGAAGTGTATATAGACTGGCTGCACAACACAAAGCAAGTCCCATCTGTAGCGCGAACATTCTAACCAAGTCTTTTTTTACTACGATAAAGTTTGACAGCATTTATCAAAACAAGTATATTCTTCTAAAAATAAATCTTAAAGAAACATAATTAGCTGCCATTTTATTCTACCATTAATTTTGCTAGGATAGAACCTACAATATCGTAGGTATATAAAATCAAATCAATTTTCTTTAAATTAGGTCTTTTAAATTTATTTCAGTAGAATATTTTGAACATTTTAAGAGTATAATCACATCACTCGCATGGAATGAAAATCTCACTGAATTTTTTAGAAAAATTGAATAAATTAGACTTGATATTATTAAAGGTGGTATCACCTTTTAGTGGAATTGATTTTTAAAGTCGAATTGGTTCAAGACCAAAATAGATTCTAGCGAATATTTTTGCCATCTCGCTGCACCCATTTAACACTAATTTCGCATAAGAATTCATAGCAATTTAAGCAATTTAATTTTATTGCAGTTTCGATTTTATTTCCTTTTTCCTGCATTTACGTCCGTACAAAGTTTCTCATAAACATGATTCATATATATATATATATATATATATATCAGGGAGTAACCGGAATTCCGCGGTTCCCGCGAAATTCGGGTTCCGGTTGCGGTTCCGGTGAACGACAAAACCATACCGGAACCGGGATTCTGGTTTTTCTTGTCCACATTTCTTTCTTCATTGGTGGTCCATTCATAAGTTATATATAAACAATAATGAAGTTCTAACACAACCAAACAAAAGCAGAGACTAACTCAGCAAATTACTCTGTAAAGCGTAAGTAGGACACAATTTCAGTAAAAAATTTTCATCTTTCCCCGGCAGAAGTTTAACAAAACAAAGCTGGATTGAAGCTTGTGGCAGCTTACCCATTTAGAAACCTGTGGTATATGTTAGAATTGAACCGTTCCAACTTGGTATAGAATATGGATTATTGAAGTACTTGGCTGTAAGGTTGGCTAATATAAATTGAGCGAAGCACCAGCCAGTGCGTAGGTAAACTTTGTACCTGTGTACATTGGAGTAAAGTAACATATCTGCAAAGCAGCCAGAAACTGCGATCAGATGGGAAAATTAATGTATATATATATATACCTTTTTATTGTCTTTTAGAACCATATAAACCAATAATTTTAAGTTTCCTATGGAACAAAATGTAACGACCGTATGTCTGGTAAAAGGAGACTACTGTATGTCTACGCTCCATGCGTTACAAGGACTTTCAAATCGACCAGTTTATGCAAGTCCCTGCAGCGGAAGGCAGTTTTCCGCTGATAATTCTCCAAAAATGCAAATTTTACTTTCAAAAAACATTTTAAATACACAATGCATTCATTTCGCCCTTCATTCGTTTTACTATAGATAAGTTTCGAAGACCAGGTTCCGGTTCCAGTTGCATGTTCCGGTAAATTTCAGTACCGGTTATTCCCTGATATATATATATAAACAATATCTAGACTCAATTTGAAAAAGCGCCAGCCAGGCTCAATAATTTTCCTTGCCGCGGATATCATAATTATAACGAAAATAATCAAACGTTTAATACTTACTTCGTCGTAGAGTGAAACTAAATTGGTTCCTTCTTCGCTGGCAAACCGGTCATAACCCATCTGGTCAGCTTCGTCTGAGTCACCTGAAAACAAAATTTTTTGCAGAATAAAAAACAACCCGTGACAGTACAACAAATATCCATCATCCGAAATCGCAGTGGCCCTAAGCATACCAGAGCCCAACGTGGTGTACCAACGAGACCCCATAATGCCCCGTTTACATTTTTTCGTACAAAAAATATGGACGATCGATAACTATTATGTACCAGAATGTTGCTGAAAATCGCAACTTTTTAAACTTTTAAGACAACTGTATCTCCGCGTAACACGTAATGGGGTAACGTTTTTCCTTGAAATTTCTTTTTCAGTCTTTCCATGATTTCAAGTCTGATTAGCAAACAACAAATTATCAGCAAAAAGTGTTGCGCTGTCATGCATGAATAAAACTGTGAACTGACGATGACATTTGAATTTCCTTGAAGAAATTTTTGCCAAAGTAATTATACGACGACTAACATCATTTTTTGGTTCCAAGTTCAGAAAATATTGCTGTCTAACTGAGCAAATAATCAGCTGCAATATGCAATATAAAACTATCGTCAATATATGCGCTAGTGCACGCTAAGTATAACAGTGTGGCGCAGACATTACCGAAATAATAAAATTGTATTTTTACTGAGTACGTAAAAATGAACTGACTTTTGTTACGTTGCGGTGTCCAGGACATGAGGTCTTAGTCCCGAATACTAATACTTGTGTCGCATTGAGTTGCTCCGAAATCCACTATATATATATATCATTCTATCCTTGAAAATACAATTAAATTGCAAATTTCAATAATCTGACAATGTTTGGCGCAAAAAAAATTAGACCTTTGCATCGCACTTAATATATACTTTTTTGAAAATTTGGTTCTTTTCCATTATCCCTCGCAGCCCGCATTTACCCAAAAATGATCAGATTCTGAAAATTTTGTTATTTTTGTAATTATCGAGACCTCCCCTCATTTCCACCAAAAAATTGAATTTTTAAAATTTTAAATTTTTTCGGGTCCCAAGGGTCCCCCCTAGGAAACAAAAAAATTTTTCTGAACAATTAGAATTTTTACGACGCGACGCGGCTTGATGAGCTGAGAGTAATGGTGTTATTTATAACGAGATCCGATAAAAGCATCCTACGTTATGGCCAAAAACTGTTCACTTGCTGGGCCTCTCAGCTTCCGATATTTTTGGCTATAACTTTGGATCCGGTTACTGGATCCCGTTATAAATATCACCATTCGCGTCAGCTCGTCAAGCCGCATCGCATCTTTGGTAAAATCTAATTTTTAAGCAAAAAATTTTGGGTTTCCAAGGGGACCCTTGGGCCCAAAAAAATCTAAAATTTCAAAAATTCGATTTTTTGTCGATTCGAGGATCAGAAAAATCCAAAATGTCTAGAATCTGACCATTTTTCGGCAAACGCAACTGCGGGGGGATAATGGAAAAAACCAAACATTTTGCATTTTAGAATATTTTAAAATTAATGAAACTTGTAATCTATGGAAAAGCTGTCGTGCACAACGATCACGATTCTGTGTTTTACTCTCCATTTGTTGGTTTGACGTAATGGTCACATTGTATTTGATCCGGGTCCCACAGAGTCAGAGAAATAGCTAACTAGTAACTCTATCGAGATTGCAGAACGTAATGAAGCATAGCTACAGTAAAATTAAGAATTTTGGGTCGATGAATTATGGCGGCGCCATATGCCCGTACCCATAGAACCATGAATCGCAGAGGGAAATGAACACCAGCAATGAGTTTGCCATGCCCAAAACCCCAAATAAAACTTTTCAGCTGCCCAAGACGTCAGAACAAACTTTCGAATTTTGGGTCGAGAAACCATTGGGGTGCCATACCTTAAACTTCATGAACCGGAGCCTTAATCGAAAAACAAAAAAGAGGCGTCGGCTTATCATTTTACTATGAAGTAAAACTAAGCAGAGCAAAAAATTCGAAAGTTAAGATAAAAATAACTTTGCTTCCGTGAAGTGTACTAAAATGGGGTAAAAAACCCTCATTATAACATCTTTCCCCGAACAAAGGGGCATGATACCCCGCACCCACAGAACCATGGATCACAGAGCAAAACCAACACCGGCAATGAGTTTCCCAAGCCCGAAACCCTTCCAGGTGAAACTTATCAGCCACCCAAGACGTCAGAACAAATTTTCAAATTTTGGGTCGAGGAACCAATGGGGGCCTTACCCACGTACCAAAAACCACATAAATTCAGGGCCGGAGCCTTAATCGAAAAACAAAAAAAGATGCATCGGTGTTTGTCATTTTACTATGAAATAAACCCAACCAAAAAAATTCGAAAATTAAGATAAAAATAACCTTGCTTCCGTGAAGGGTACTAAAATGGGGCAAAAACCCCCATTTTGATCCCTTACCCCGGAACCAGACTGCAAATCAAAAAAACGCTCGAGGATGTACACGGTAAATCGATTATGCCGGTTCGAATGAGACCAAGATAATGAAAATCGGTTAAGCCGTTCCAGAGTTATGGCCGATCACACACAGACGGAATTTAAAAGATTTCACTCCTTCAACACACAATCTCCACTACGTTCTGTCGCGTGTAGTAGCGACAAAAACTCAATTGACGGCGGCTATCCGGTTCCGGTCCCGATATCGTGTAGTACAACATCGAGGAGGATCGTTGACCCGAACTAGTACTACAAATGCCACCAGACATTGCCATCCCAAAGTGATATAATAGTTTTGATATGACTACAGCATAAGATATATGTGTTGAATGTGTTATACGTGTATATATTAGCGACAGGAAGGCGATCCGGATACATGTGCTGGAATGCAAGCATATGCGCTATCATATCCTAATTTTCAAACCTTTATTTAAACTTCAAAGACCGTAAGCTATACTTTGCTTTTCAAAAGCTCTTTTTTATGTCTGTACTAAGCATTGAGCAATAAACAAACCAGTTTCTTTTCTTAGATAGTTTTGCACCAATACTGCGGTATAAGCTTACACTTTAGTTAAACAAACCGACTAAGCTTGTTTTACCGAACATGAGAGATGGAACTTTATCAGCATTTTACGACAAGTAAACCGGTATTGGTAGTGAGCCGGTTACGGCAGTGACCTTCCAAAACAGGCAATCTGTATATAATTCTGCAAAGCCGTAAAACAAACCGTAAGAAACCTGTTGAATATCAAACAGAAACCACTACTTTGCAAACTCTTATCACAGACGAATTAAAATTGATTTTCATAGAGGATTTTGTTAGGTCCGAATATTCTTACCAAATGATACATTAAATAAAAGTTGAAAGTTACAAAGCGTGCAGGGTAAATCGTCAAGAGATTCCATATTGGATTATCCATAGCCAAGAAATAAGTTAAAATCTCGAACAGATTACAAATATATACCTTGTAATAAGTTTGCATCTGACAGCCCGGCTTCATACTGGAAACTAGAGGCAGGTTTGTGTTTTGTAGTACAAGTCGGGACCCATGGTTGTAACCCTGGCCATCGGTCACGGTCCCTAGCAATAAACTCGATATCGGACCGGACTGGACCACAGATACCGCGGATCGGACCGCTGGGGATGCGGATCGGACCGGTCAGCAAGGCCGGACCACCAGTCCGGTCCGGTCCGGATCGGTCGTTAAAGCTGCTTGAAATGAATTCTTTGTCTCAGCTTTAAAATCTTTGATATTTTTCTAGTTTCAACACTGATTATAATATTGTTTTCATAATTCCTCTATATCATATCTGGAACAAGTGTCCCGAGCTCGGACAAGTGGTGTTCAATGCTACAAAACCACATATATATTGGAACTGGCATGTGTTGACGGTAATATAGGATCTCTTACCCAAAAGAAACGGATAACGCCATGATGTAATGGTTTAATGCAAACATGTAGAAACGCTTTCTAGATATAGCTTATAACACCAATGTTATACTGACGAAAGTGCTTCAGTATTGCACATAAGTTTCCAAGTAGCTCCGCACCATGATATATGCAGGCATAGTAGACAACGCGCGACTTTGTGGAATTAATCTTCTTGAGCTATAATTTTATTGTGCGATGCTATCATAGGTTTTTCACGTCAAAAAATGATCATTATTCTGTTTTAGGCAAATCTGTATGTATTTTAATATAATAAAACAGCATAAAGTTCGTTCACAATATCGCACGAAACTGTACAAGATGAAACTGAAAGTGTTGACAAATCAGCATGTGATTCTGATCGTAAAAAATATCACCTTGTAGAGTACAAGTACTTTACTGCACCAATAACTGAAGAGCCGAAGTTTAAATGTCTATAGCGCAAAAAACAGTTGTCTATATAACTTAATTTCAAATTACTATAATGGTCTGCTCCATCAGTAGCGTTACGCTAGGGTAGTCTTTATACTCAGTTTGTTATATACTTTAACAAACCGTGGCCGTCTCACGATTTTCTTTTAGTAATAGGCAAACATTTTGTGTTCAGCTGATTTTGGAAAAAAGACAATCTAGAATTTTTATATTCGGTGTTGGACCGGACCGGCGCGGCCCGGGGTCATACCGGAACGGATCGGACTGGACCACTATTGAAGCCGGATCAGACCGGTAACAGTAACCGGACCGGTGCGGTCCGCATCACTAGTATTGTATACATTGCAAAATTTAATAAGTAAACAAAATTTTCATGGAACTGATATGGAAATAGAAAATTCTCTTCCACGCCATCTCTGCTCGTTACGCTCGCTTCAAATATATAAAATTACAATAAGCTAAGATAAAAATAACCGTGCTTCCGTGAAGGGTACTAAAATGGGGTAAAAACCCTCATTTTGACTTCTCATGCGAACCATGGGGCGTCATACCCCCGTACACATGTAACCATGGGTCACAGAGCAAAACCAGCACCGGCAATGAGTTTACCATCTCCAAAAACCCCACGTAAATCTTATCAGTCGCCCAAGACGTCAGAACAAATTTTCAAATTTTGGGTGGAGTAACTATTCGGGCGCCATACCCTCGTACCTCAAACCCCATAAATCCAGAACCAGAGCTTTAATCGAAAAACAAAAAAGAGGCATCGGCATTTATCATTTTACTATGAAATAAAACCATCCAGAGAAAAAATTCCAAAGTTAAGGTAAAAAATAACCTTGTTTCCGTGAAGGGTAGTAAAATGGGGCAAAAACACACATTTTGACCCGTGACCCCGGAACCAGACCCCAAATCAAAAAATTCTTGGGAACGTACACGGTAAATCGAATGAGCCCAAGATAATGAAAATCGGTCAAATCGTTCCCGAGTTATGGCCGATCACACAGACGGAATTTAAAACATTTCATCCCAGCAACATACAATCTCCACTAGGTTTCACTACGTTCTGATAAAGGACCCATAGCCTATATTCTGTGATATAGTGCCATAGAAGTTAAGACATTCAGAAATTGTGGAAATCCAACGGTTCCTTCGAAGCAACTAGTTCTCCCGCGGCCCGTTAGCTAGAAACATTTTCGACGCGTCCAGTTCTGGGTTGACATGTTCGAGGCAAAGAAAAATATATATAGTCGAAATTGATTAGTTATGTTGCGGTATCATGAGCAAGATCAAAAGTTGCAACGTAGACAGTAGCAAATTAATTAAGTACTAACATCTAATGTAAACATCCACCTCGTGTTGTTTCGATAATACAAGGTTAAGATCGACAAATCCGACCGGATCTGTATATCCTAGTTCAATTTTGCCTGTAATTTTGGATTTTTCGGTTTTGAAAAAGTTGATCACTGCGCAAATAAAAATGTATATTTGAATCAACACTTAACGCAGAAATGAGAAAAACTATGTATATGCCATACTATGCACCCAAGTTTTAAAAATGCTGGAAGTGGCGCTCTATTTAAACATGAATTTTCAACGAAATTCCGGTGCCAGGATTATATCTGTCTTTGCCTGTACCTGAATTCCGGTTACTCTTTGTTGTGTCATTAATAATATATTATATGTGCTTGAGTCTAAATATATACAAGGCGATATACATTCAAAACTGGCTCCAGATGGCGTCGAAAATAATAAGAACAACAAAATTTAGGCCAAACGCGATATCTATCCATAAAGGAAAAACCGTCTCAAATAGCCATCAAATGCAATAAAACAACAATACGTAAGTCAAAACATTATCCGCCGTAACAATCAAAATTCGCCCCGAAAAAGCCCTAGAATTATTATTAATCAAGACAATAAAACCAAGAAAGTTCTCCGTTTGAGGCGTATCGATTACGTACTGTAAACGGTGTTATCCCAAAACAGTCAAAGCTCGCCTATTTTTCTCCATTATACGAGCATAAAATTGATCGTTTTTAAAACATTTACAACAAAAAAATAAAGAACCTGGATAAAGTATATAAATTTGCGAATACGTATGTAGCGAGTCTGCAAGTAGTTATGGCTATGTTCACACTGCGTCTAATCCGTTTCCATTCAATATGCAAACATATCTGAGCAATTTATCGAATCCGATAGGATGCAATGTGCAGAAAATACAAGCTGCATGCACACATTACGTACACGGATCGTGTATGCTTTGCTTCTATAGGATGTGATCAGACGGGATGTAATTTGACAACGAATCAGGTCGGACGTATTGTGAACACGGTATGGGAGTAGCATTAGCCCTTTAGCCACCTTGCGCTAGATTGAAATTGGTAAATTTTGAAGATACAGCGATATTGTTTGACCCAGATCGATGAGCCGGTTCAGAAGATATCAATTTTGGCCACATTTTGTGATAATTCTTCAATTACCATGGTTCCCAATGGCCCCCTTGGTAGATACCCGGAAATTTATCTATAACATTAGAACCGCAATGACGAGCTGAGTGTAACAACCGCAAAATCAGTTGAATCGGTTCACGGATTAACGACTTAGGCTTAGCGTTTCACATCAACGGATATAACTCCTTAACACGCGCACTCATTCAGCCTATTTGCCACCAATGTAGTTCGAATGATATGTTAAGTTATTAAAATTTAAGCAATTATTGAAAAAATTTCGAAATTCTGGGACCTTAAAAATTCGACAAAATTCGAAATTACCATTAGGAACCTTAAAAACGACAAAATTTTTGTTATAAATGTGGCGAAATGAATATTTATTAATCGCCTCGTCGAGCTGAGTCGAATGGCATCTAAATTATCGGTGTATCTCCAAATGTCACCAATGTCGGCCATGCTGGGGGGCTAACGCAAAAGTCCGGTGGACAGTAGTATTAATTTGGCTGAAAATTGTCAAATTTTGATCAGTTTGCTGATCCATAGTCAACATTCCCACAAGGCACATTACGGCGAAAGTGCTGTTGAAAATTTGTATTTAGCAAGACTCCAGAATTTGTAATTGAATTCAAGCTTGTATAAGCAAGACAAATGAAGTAAATCTCGCATCAAGAATATTTTAAAAGCTCAAATTTGATTATTTTATAAAGG
>JASANE010014629.1:0-11314 GCA_030248225.1 Trileptium ribeirensis
TTCGGTTCATAGAAGGCATGCCCCTAATATCTTCTGCATATGACATTTGACAGGGGGTTTAACCGTTTGTGTAAATTCCGCTAGGGAATTCGCTAATTTTATTATTTTGGCTCATAGAGGGTATGCTTCTAATGTCTTCTGTAATTTACATTTGAAAGAGGGTTTGGCCTTTTCTTTAAACTCCGCGATGGATTCAGCTAATGTTATTGTTTCAGTTCATAGATAGCATGCCTCTAAAGTCTTCTGCATAATACATTTGACAGTGTAAATGCCGCTATCGATTCAGCTAATGTTATTGTTTCAGTTCATAGAAGGCATGCCCCTAATGGCTTCTGCATATTACATTAGATAGAGCGTTTAAACTATTGTTTAAATTCCGTGATGGATTCCTAATATTACTGTGTCAGTTCATAGAAGGCATGCTTTAATGTCTTCTGCATATTACATTTGACAGAGGGTTTAACCTTTTGTGTAAATTCCGCTATGAAATCCGCTAATTTTATTATTTTGACTCATAGAGGGTATGCTTCTAATCTCTTCTGTATTTTACATTTGATACAGGGTTTGGCCTTTTCTTTAAACTCCGCGATGGATTCACCTAATGTTATTGTTTCAGTTCATAGAAGGCATGCCTCTAATGTCTTCTGCAACTTACATTTGACAGGGGTTTAACCTTTGTGTAAATTCTGCTATGGAATCCACTATTTTTATTATTTCAGCTCATAGAGGGTACACCCCTATGTCTTCTGTAATTTACATTTGACAGAGGGTTTAGTCTTTTGTATACATTCCACGATGGATTTAACTAATGTTACTGTTTCGGGTCATAGAGGGCACGCCCTAATGTCTTCTGCAAATTACATTTGACAGGGGGTTTAACCTTTGTGTAAATTCCACTAAGGATTCCGCTAATTTTATTGTTTCAGCTAATAAAGGGTATGCCACTAATGTATTCTGCAAATTAAATTTGACAAAGGGTTTAATCTTTTGTGTAAATTCCGCTATGGATTCAGCTGTTATTGTTTCAGGTCATAGAAGGCATGCCCCTAATGTCTTCTGCAAATTACATTTCACAGGGGGTTTAACCTTTTGTGTAAATTCGACTATGGATTCCGCTAATTTTATTGTTTCAGCTAGTAAAGGGTATGCCACTAATGTCTTCTGCATATTACATTTGACAGAAGGTTTACACTTTTGTGTAAATTCCGCTATGGATTCAGCTGTTATTGTTTTAGCTCATAGAGGGCATGCCCATAATATATTCTGCAAATTACATTTGACAGGGGGTTTAACCTTTGTGTAAATTCCACTAAGGATTCCGCTAATTTTATTGTTTCAGCTAATAAAGGGTATGCCACTAATGTCTTCTGCAAATTACATTTGACAAAGGGTTTAATCTTTTGTGTAAATTCCGCTATGGATTCAGCTGTTGTTGTTTTAGCTCATAGAAGGCATGCCCATAATGTCTTCTGCAAATTACATTTGACAGGGGGTTTAACCTTTTGTGTAAATTTCGCTATGGATTCAGCTGTTATTGTTTTAGCTCATAGAAGGCATGCCCCTAATGTCTTCTGCAAATTACTTTTGACAGGGGGTTTAACCTTTTGTGCAAATTCCGCTATGGATTCACCTAATGTTATTGTTTCAGTTCATGGAAGGCATGCCTCTAATGTCTTCTGCAACTTACATTTGACAGGGGGTTTAACCTTTGTGTAAATTCCACTAAGGATTCCGCTAATTTTATTGTTTCAGCTAATAAAGGGTATGCCACTAATGTCTTCTGCATATTACTTTTGACAGAAGGTTTAAACTTTTGTGTAAATTCCGCTATGGATTCAGCTGTTATTGTTTTAGCTCATAGAAGGCATGCCCCTAACGTCTTCTGCAAATTACATTTGACAGGGGTTTAACGTTTTGTGCAAATTCCGCTATGGATTCAGCTGTTACTGTTTCAGATCATAGAACGCATGCCCCTAATATATTCTGCAAATTACATTTGACAGGGTGGTTTAACCTTTGTGTAAATTCCACTATAGATTCCGCTAATTTTATTGTTTCAGCTAATAAAGGGTATGCCACTAATGTCTTCTGCAAATTACATTTGACAAAGGGTTTAATCTTTGTGTAAATTCCACTAAGGATTCCGCTAATTTTATTGTTTCAGCTAAAAAAGGGTATGCCACTAATGTCTTGTGCAAATTACATTTGACAAAGGGTTTAATCTTTTGTGTAAATTCCGCTATGGATTCAGCTGTTCTTGTTTTAGCTCATAGAAGGCATGCCCCTAATGCCTTCTGCAAATTACATTTGACAGGGGGTTTAACCTTTTGTGTAAATTTCGCTATGGATTCAGCTGTTATTGTTTTAGCTCATAGAAGGCATGCCGCTAATATCTTCTGCAAATTACATTTGACAGGGGGTATAACTTTTGTGTAAATTCCACTAAGGGTTCAGCTAATTTTATTGTTTCGGCTATTAAAGGGTATGCCACTAATGTATTCTGCAAATTACATTTGACAAAGGGTTTAAACTTTTGTGTAAATTCTGCTATGGATTCAGCTGTTATTGTTTCAGCTCATAGAAGGCATGCCCCTAATGTCTCCTGCATATTACATTTGACAAAGGGCTTCACCTTTTGTGTAAATTCCGCTATGGATTCAGCTGTTACTGTTTAAGATCATAGAACGCATGCCACTAATATATTCTGCAAATTACATTTGACAAAGGGTTTAATCTTTTGTGTAAATTCCGCTATGGATTCAGCTGTTGTTGTTTTAGCTCATAGAAGGCATGCCCCTAATGTCTTCTGCAAATTACATTTGACAGTGGGTTTAACCTTTTGTGTAAATTTCGCTATGGATTCAGCTGTTATTGTTTCAGCTCATAGAAGGCATGCCGCTAATATCTTCTGCAAATTACATTTGACAGGGGGTTTAACCTTTGTGTAAATTCCACTAAGGATTCCGCTAATTTTATTGTTTCAGCTAATAAAGGGTATGCCACTAATGTATTCTGCAAATTACATTTGACAAAGGGTTTAATCTTTTGTGTAAATTCCGCTATGGATTCAGCTATTGTTTCAGCTCATAGAAGGCATGGCCCTAATGTCTTCTGCAAATTACATTTGACAGGGGGTATAACTTTTGTGTAAATTCCGCTATGGATTCAGCTGTTATTGTTTTAGCTCATAGAAGGCATGCCCCTAATGTCTTCTGCAAATTACTTTTGACAGGGGGTTTAACCTTTTGTGCAAATTCCGCTATGGATTCAGCTGTTACTGTTTCAGATCATAGAAGGCATGCCGCTAATATCTTCTGCAAATTACATTTGACAGGGGGTATAACTTTTGTGTAAATTCCACTAAGGATTCCGCTAATTTTATTGTTTCAGCTAATAAAGGGTATGCCACTAATGTATTCTGCAAATTACATTTGACAAAGGGTTTAATCTTTGTGTAAATTCCACTAAGGATTCCACTAATTTTATTGTTTCAGCTAAAAAAGGGTATGCCACTAATGTCTTCTGCAAATTACATTTGACAAAGGGTTTAATCTTTTGTGTAAATTCCGCTATGGATTCAGCTGTTATTGTTTCAGCTCATAGAAGGCATGCCCCTAATGTCTCCTGCATATTACATTTGACAAAGGGCTTCACCTTTTGTGTAAATTCCGCTATGGATTCTGCTAATGTTATTATTTCGGTTCATAGAAGGCATGCCCCTAATATCTTCTGCATATGACATTTGACAGGGGGTATAACGTGTAAATTCCACTAAGGATTCCGCTAATTTTATTGTTTCAGCTAATAAAGGGTATGCCACTAATGTATTCTGCAAATTACATTTGACAAAGGGTTTAATCTTTTGTGTAAATTCCGCTATGGATTCAGCTGTTATTGTTTCAGCTCATAGAAGGCATGCCCCTAATGTTTTCTGCAAATTACATTTCACAGGGGGTATAACTTTTGTGTAAATTCCACTAAGGATTCCGCTAATTTTATTGTTTCAGCTAATAAAGAGTATGCCACTAATGTATTCTGCAAATTACATTTGACAAAGGGTTTAAACTTTTGTGTAAATTCCGCTATGGATTCAGCTGTTATTGTTTATCTCATAGAAGGCATGCCCATAATGTCTTCTGCAAATTACATTTGACAGGGGGTTTAACCTTTTGTGTAAATTTCGCTATGGATTCAGCTGTTATTGTTTCAGCTCTTAGAAGGCATGCTGCTAATGTCTTCTGCAAATTACATTTGACATAGGGTTTAACCTTTTGTGTAAATCTTAGTGCAACTGATAGGTGGTATCATCCATGCGGCCATTTTGTAAATTACACAACTTCTATAATTTTAATAATCGGTTGTTCGGTACAGTATAGTGGACCTTTTAGTGCAATAAATTCAATTCCAGAAAATACGCAATCCTTGCATCTAAAAATCCAATGCTTTGTAGAAATGAAGGAAAACCTATTATACTGTTTTATTCCGTTCTCGATGCACTAAGCCTAAGATTTAGCCTAAGCCTATATTTTAGTCATATGCTAAACCTAAGTTAACTAATTAATAGTATATATATATATTCATAATTATAACAGCCATATACTAACAAAGCCTTAGCCTATAATGATGGTTCACGACCCATTCCGTCCCCCCCAAAGCACCGGCTCTACGCTGTTTCTTTTTCTAACGGTAACACATCCGGCCCGGAAACGAGACATTGTCAGTGTAAGTAATACTCAAAAATTCTCATCATCGTTGTATCATGTGCGCTCGGTATAAATCTTAACATTGAACTTCACACAATATAATAAAATAGTAATTGTTGTCTGAACCAGGTACTGTTTTAATTTCCGGAGGGTGTATCAAACGCGCTTTTTTGGGACAGACGTTAAGAATTGGGGTATACAATCAAGTTTGGCTCGTTTCAATTGTTATCTGGCCTGGCATGATAAAGTATATAATGTTTGATTATATTTTTAGACTTGCGAGAAGGAAGAAGCCAGTCCACTGGAGGTGAATGCTTCGGGTTATCATAATGAGATCGGTCATTTTTGAGCAAATTTATTGAATTATAGTTGTACACCAAGAAATATATATCAAGGCCGACATCAATTTATCATTCGCTTACTCTATAAATGATTATCCTGATCTTATAAATTAGAAATGTTTGGCATACTGAAAACCCCACATGAGTTGTACTATTTATTTAGAATACTTTACGTCTGTGGCATGTGTTTTATATCCGGCTATAGTTATATATAACTATAAATTATGTTTACGAAAGTTACTATAGCGACAACAGTAGTAGTAGTAGTAGAAACTGCCAGCACACTCAGAAGATTATGTCTCGAACAGAAAAATAGAAGGTTTCGTAGTAAAGTTGTAGAACCTGAAGTAAAACCAAAGGAAAATGAAAACTACAAAAATTACTGCTGCAAAAAATACACACAACTAAAGCTACTGCAGCTAGAAGCGGCGACTGATACCTACCTTCTTATAGCATAAATGTGTTTGATGATAGCAATCATTGGAATTATTGATATACACGATGTCTATTTGTATAAATACTGGGAAACTGTCAACTTTATGGGCCGAAGTATAATGCATGCCACGCCGTTCTCGATATATTAAGCCTAAGCCTTAGTCTTAGTCTAAGCTAAGGTCCCTATATGAGCCATGTACTAAGCCTAAGCCTAAGTCCGGGCGCTGACACCCCTGAACCCTCGCTCTGAGCTGTTCTTTTGACTAACGTTGTAATGTCCGGCTCCTAAAGTTGACATGGACCAATACTAGGATCGTATAATGCATCATTTACCTTAAGATGTGTGCACCTAGGGCCGGATTCTGTCACAGAGCCAATTCCGGCTCGTGACAAAAACGCACAGCCACATTCGGCCTTTCATAAATAAAATAAATAGCTAAGTTATGCTAATATGTTTGTACGAGCCGTGAGTGACTATGTCTCAGGGTTAGATGGCCGGGACGGGCTACTGAAAAAATATTTATTACATTCAGTTTAGCAGATTGTGTTACATCGAAAATATTTAACTCTAGGCCCAAAAAAGGCTAGATTGGTGGTAATTAAAAGCAAAGCACACAAATCTAGGCAAAATATATAGGTAAATATCGCTATTTTCAAAATGTTTCTTTAAGCGCCTTATAGAAGCCAACCTAGTAGCTATGTAAAACACGCTGTTTCATGCATGAAAATTATGCTATTGTAACTGGAAGGATGTTTTACGAATATATGACCATAACTATCATCAATTTCCATTTTTAGTGATTTTCCGTTGTTATCATATATATCTGGCTTGTAGAGCCAATTCCGGCCCTTGTGACAATTTATCAGTCTAATTTTACTTTTAGCTAAATATATTTGTAGGGTCTGGCTCGGCCCAAAAAATGTCACACTGGCTGACTGCGGCCAGCCAAGCATAGGTTTAGAGCCGCGGTAGACTGTTACAAAATCCGGCCCTGCTGCACACATCTTAAGCCACATGATGTTTAATGTTCGTCCAAACATATGGGTAAATACACCGCTTTTGAATTGTCGTATACAAGCATAACCAGTGCTTATCGTTTTAAAAAACTATAGTCAAAATTACAAAAACTTGTCGTGTCAACCAATCTTTCCTTCATCTACTTTCGGTTACTAGCTTGAGCTTTATCGTTTTTTCACTGCAAAATATTCAATCCACGTAAGCTTTTGGAAACGATTTTAAACTTATGCCTTTAATTTTTAAACTCATACTTTTAAATTTAAGAATTTCAGAATGAGTTAATTTAAATTGATCCTTAATGACCTTAACATGGTTGGATTTAAATCAAATTTTGAGAAGGAAAATCAATTTATCGAAAAATTTATATAATTGTGTCTATCGGTAACTCAGTTTAAACTGATATAGCAACTCCATTTGAATTCATACAGCAACTAACTCAGTTTGAATTAACTGGAAAAATCATTTTAGTAAGTAATGGGCTGATGGTACAAAGCTTTTAGTAATAATAACAAAATAAAATAGGTATGACAAACGATGCTGTGGAGAAACAACAAACTATTATTGCCTCTCATTGGAAAATACGACCAAAATATCTCCTGCAACAACTAGAATGCCTCAACTATATATATCACTTAAATCCTAGAGATTTGCATATTCACAATCATAGTTAATAACTACTGCAACACAATTGCTTATCCCTACCGCAATTGCTACGAACACACCTAAGGTGATGTTCCCACGTCTAGCTTTTTACTCAAATTTTAAACTAAAATTCAGAGCACGAAATTTGATTAAATTTTCATCAAAATTTAATCGATATTTGACTGTGATTTGTTTTGAAAAAATATGACAAATCACCATGCTTCAAAATTTGATTTCAAATATTGAGCTAAAAGGCTGTAGTAATGCGCTACAAAAGTTTGAGCACTGTTCATAGGTTCATATTCACCAAAACTGCTGTCAAATTTTGTTCAAAATTTGAGCTCAAAACTTGATCAAAATTTTATAAGAGTTTGAGCTTAAAATTTGAGTAATACGTTTGACGTGTGAACACACCATAAGTGAATCTAAATTAATCTACCTCCTTCTATCAGAACTGAAAACAATTTTTAGTGAATCTACATTTTGAATAAATTGAACTTTGAAAACTCATTTTTTTATTTTTCAATCAATCACTTTTGATTACAAATTCGCTACAGCCATTTTTAATTTAATTTTAATGTATCTACGAACGCCGCACTTCTCGTATAAAACTATACGGTTAACACTTCGAAGCAGGTGCAGATAATAGATGCTTCTAATTCCCACTTTATGCGGCGTTCACGTTATAATGTTCCCGCTGTTTGTAACTTTTGACCCCCTGTCGTCGCGACCCTACCGTATAGACAGTCAGGGTGACACCCATACTGTAAATCAGTGGCCGAGGGTGTACGACACACCCCTAGCTACTGCATTTTTCTTGAAAGTGTCGTACACACCCTTAGCTACGAATTTGGCGCGAATTAACTATAACGGACACCGTCTGTAGCTAATGCGGTTGATTAGTTAACTGTCCTGTGTAGTTTTTTTTAAATTCTCGATATTTGTATCTAGCCCATATGAACATTGCTCAGATAGGAATTCCGAACACTGTCAACGAAACTGCCAGAAGACACGGTGTGTCTGACGCTATCGAGAAGTGTTAATACGCGTAACTAGCTACCTTTGAAAAAATTTATTAGAAACATGGGTGTCTAAGAAACCCTGTTGTCAACAGTGTGCCTGACACTGTGTGGTATAGATAGGTTCCCAACGTTGGGGACATTATAACGTGAACGATGCATTATACTTGGATAAATCTGCTAACGGTGATGATTTTTATAAAAATAGGGTAAATAAAACTATAGACTAGGCAATAATATCCGATGTTACATGCTTATTCGCAAATTTTTTCTCGAGCCTGAAGGTAAAATGTAATCAGTACTCGGCAAAGAGTAACAGGTAATCGTCAAAATGAAGTTAATTTACCCTTACTTCCTAATGCTAATGTGTAGAGAACTGATCGATCACCTTTAGATATCTATCACAATTTATACCCTCCTTCATGCGGCTTATACCTTTGGATACTTTTGCTGATAAACCAAGAAATTTAGACTTCCGATCGATTAAAATATTTTCCTTGCATAGTGAACACAAACAATTGTGCCTGCTAATCTAGTCTATGTGGTTTAAACGAAGCTAGTTATTGTCAACTGCTTGCAGAAAGCAAACCGATGTTTCCATGCCCGGTTTGACCCCATTTACCCATTAAACGGCATCGATTCTGACCCATTTAAAGAAATTAGTTTCCGTTTCGCTGTGTATACATTCGACATGGAAGCTCTTTGTCGATAAACTGAGAAGCTAAAATTTGCCGGCGATATATAGATTCCGCGTTGTTTGGTACTTTGGATCTCTGCACTGTTGAAATTGGAACCTTTTACTCTGTTTTCCGCCAAATCACCACGTTCTTTAGGCACTGAACGAACTTTTCGGCCAGAATCAGAGGACACTTCACCGTTGATTTGGTGGAAGAAATTACGCTTCCAAAGCTCATTGTCGTTGTTGAAACTGCTACTAATCGAGTTATAATTTTTAGGACCATAATTGTATCCAGAGTTGTATGCATCGTTGCCACCACCGTTGCTACCCGAGTCAACCACACCTATAGATGGAAATTCCGTAAATTGTTGTGGCTCGGGTCTAGTACCAGGCGGTCTTGGGATCTGCGCGCCACCAGGCGTCCAAAAATCGTCCCCGCCTCTCCACTGAAAAGGAAATCCTTCGGGAATCGAAGACACAACGTTGACGTCAATATTCGGTACTAGCAATGAGCTAAAGCGATCTGGGACACGAGATTCGTCAACTTTCACAATCTCTATCTCAATATCGGGTGCTGTACGTATGCGAAAATAGGGATTCCCGTAGGCGATTTTCATGTATGTCGAATTCGATCGTAGGCTGTAATGCGAAGATCCAGCCTGAAACAAGATGGACGATTGAGAAAGCATCATCGATGCGGTGAGACTTTCGTCAGCATTGTTTTTTCGATCTTGCCTTATTATCAGATTCATACTCGAAGACAGCGCTTGTATTTGGACAGATAATTTCGTATAGCTACCATCGAGGTTTGACTCTGGCGACAGGTTAAAGATATTCGAATCTTCCGTGTTGGTGAACAAAAATTGAGAGTTGTTTGAGCGTGCGAGAAGTGAATTTGTAGCCCCAACTTTTACATTCAGTACTTCGTTTGTATCGGTTATCTGTCGTCGGCTGGCTTCACTTGTAACCGAGTATATTGCCACTTGGCCGCATGAAATTCGAAATGAGTCCTTCGTCAATGTTAGATTAAATTCAGAGCTCGGTGTAAATAGACGAACAGCCGTGCGAGATCCGACTCGAACCAATGCCGAATGTTTATCAGCGCTTACAATTGCAAAGTATTCCGGTCCAACTCGGTCGCTTACATTTGCATAGAGCGTGCCAGAGCCTTGCAGGGTCAAAATTCCATCAATGTGCGATGAAGCCAATTTTAGAGTTACATCGCGCCGCCGTTGCTTAGAATCCATACCTTGCCCATCCACTAACTGTCTCAAGCCTGACAAAACTGTAATAGTATCTTCGTCGGCAGGCGAAGCTTGAGATTTCGATTTTGATAGCTGAATCTGAGCAGGGCTACCACCGGTATTAGCTAACACTATTGACCTCCCTACTGAAGCACTAATATTAGCGTCGTGTACAACTACTGTGGACACAATTTCTTTCGAACCGCCACTCAAACGTGGGTTTTCCAAAAACGGGTCGAGAAATTTTGGGCCAAAATAAATTTGAGCAAGTTTCGATTTGAGTTTAAATCCTACGAATTCGTGAGGATTCGCCACTTTACCGTCTGGAAATCCACTTCCACCATTTCGTGCATTTATATCGGTCATATTAACCGTAGTTTGAGCATTGTTTGCGGTCACTGTGACTGGCCTTACTGAGTTTCTTGAATCGGTAGTTGCACCATTGTTATCTGTGCGATCCCTAGGAGCAATTACAACATCTGACCGCATGCAAAAGACAACCAGTTCCAGACCCTGAAGGACCTGAAACGAGTCTGGCTCCGCAGGGTTACCATTAATTTCAATAGCCGATATTCCTGCAGATATATTGACAAATTGTCGAACAGAAACATTTGTGTGAATAGCACTAATACGAACACGAGACTGTGCTATTTGTGACCGAAGACTACTGCTGGCATTTTGTTGCCCGCTTAATTGTTCTAACAATGACTGAAAAATACTGAAACGGGTCCCAGGGCTTCTGGGCGGAGGTTGTGGGAATAGCAAAAACGGCGGGCCAGTATCACTGTTGACTCTGGTCGTTACTGTCGAGCAAACAAGTATTGATGATAGCGAATATATAATATTCATAGCAGTGAATAATATCAAAAATATTTAATAATCAAAATGTATACACAGATTTTTTGTACACATATTTTTGTATATAACGTATAACATGTACAAAGACGATATCTTAAAAAAATATTTTTACTCAAAGTTTTAAAAAATTTTAACATTGTGGTTTACCAAATTTTTCTTATTACAAATCACAGCAAAATTTCGAACAAATTTTTACAAATCTTGAGCTCAAATTTTGAGCAGAAAGTTTGAAATTGAGTTTCTGCCTCTCAAAGTTAGATACATTTATCATCGAATGTTATTTATTTACTAAGGCAAATGTTGTAACACTATCTTATTATTAAATCATAACGAAATGGTAAATATTTACTTTGTCGCCTATTTTCTAACAGTGTT
>JASANE010014630.1:0-53641 GCA_030248225.1 Trileptium ribeirensis
CTACTTCGTTCAGTTACGTATTGCATTGGGGGGGCGACTCAGCAAGTAGTGTTATTCTTGAGAAGACCGGACGAGTAAGGGGTGCGAATTATAACAACCAACATCTCCAGATCTCTATACCTAATAATCAGCCAGTTGGTCAGCCATTCGGGGACCTAGAATTGAGCAAAACTTCTAACTAGATAGTCGTCGACTGCTACTATCTAGTTTACATAAGAAGTCAGCCAGCCATTCGGGGGCTACTACAAACTTAATATAACCGGCACTTATTAGCGCAAATCTAAGGCTCAGGTTAAGGTAATTGTTTAACCCTGCAAATCTGCCAGCCTTTCGGGGTCGATTGTATGAACTCACACAAGAGCTTTAGTAAAGTAACAGCGAACGTAAAAGTAACCGGTGTTCGCTTAAACCTTAACCCCTAAATAAACACTGCACTAGCGTAAATCTAGGTCCTAGGTTCAGATACTCAGATAAACGTGCGTCGTGAGCCATTCGGGGGAGGTCGTATAAACCTCATAAGATGCGTACTAGATTAGCACATAATCTAACCTGAACTAATAAGACCTAGGATCGAAATAGCGGAGTGTGTTTGTCTCAGACAGTGGCAATATTTAGAAGCATTCGAAAGTATCTGGTGTGCTTTAAAAGCGTGGTCAACCGGATTATCAGTACTAAAGAATAGTACGGTGTATAGCAACCTACTTGTGAACTCTAATTGCTCAGGTAGCCAAATCGTGTCACAGCCTACGGGTGCTAAGTGCTCACTTACCGTGCCTTAATCGTTTTATCCGGTGTTTTAATAAACATTATTCACTACGTGTTTGATATTCAAGTATTTGAACCAGAGTGATCGAGCTGAGCAAGAGGCAAGTTGCAAAGCAAAATATAGACAGACTTCGTTTTTTCGGAATTCAATCCCTCCAAACTCGACGAACTAGGAGGGACCTCATATTCGTTTATAAGATGTTCCATGGCGGTGTCGATCTTCCTATTTCAAAGCTCTTCACACGAGGCTTTGGCATCACGAGGGGTCATAATTTCTAGCTCGAAACGATTGAAGCTCCAAGGCTTGAGTTGCGGCGAACGTTTTTCTCTCAGCGCGTCGTTAGGCTCTGGAATTCACTCCCAATGCACGTGGTCAATGCGCCCTCATTGTCATCATTCAAACAAAGGTTGCACTCGTCTGACTGTCTTCCTGTAATCTAATCGATTGTTGTAATTTATTTTCAATCGATCTGGCCTCGTCTTAACGAGGCTGAAATCTCCTCCAATTTCGGTACTGGTTTCGGAACTGTGCTTCATTCCTCGATGAACAACTCATCACATTTGGATTTGCCAGTACCTTTGGGGGAAGAAGGTACATATAGGGCACGAACATTGATCACGCAAAGGAGGACTCAACGTCCCACCAGCATACTATTGGCCACACCTCGGACCACATAATCTTCTGGTGATGAATCCCGTCCCTCTTTAATACCGATAGCCGTAATAAGGAAACATACCCACCAACCCCTACCCCTGTAAAAACGACACAAAATAACAGAAGTGAAGTGCTAGGCATCGACCAGGCTACAGGGGGAAGTCCGGTTCTAAACTCGTCCAAAATCCCCTAAAATTTCCGAAAACCCGGGACTTATTACTAAATCATTTATTATACCCTCCCTCCTTCTACGTCTTTTTCTCCTGCTTTCGTTGTTTTCGTTGTTATCTTTTTTCAGCTAATTTGCATAATTAGCACTAATTTGTGCTAATAGCTAACATATAGTTAGCGGCTTTTGAGTTTAGTTTTCAGTCAGTGTGGTTTAGTTTAGTTTTGTTGTTTGTAGAGTATTGCTGAAATTGCGGCTTTAAGTTAACCACGTTCTATTGCGGCATAAGTTTGAACTCATTATCTTCCTGGTTCGGATTACGCGTAAAAGAATTACGCTCCGGTTACCATATTGTTTTATTAGGGTTATACCGGATAGCCAAAATGGTCGGATACCGGATATCCGGCCGGATACCGAATACCTGATACCGGATAATCACAATTTGTTCTAGTAAATTTTTTTCAGCCAAATTGTAGTAGAGAAATAGAAAGAAATAGTGCATATTTATATCTAAATATCAAATAGTATAGAAACTCTGTAAGTAATGAGTTCGTCGAGTATATGGCAATTTTTTTCCGTTGCTAATGCCACCGCTACTCATGCAAAGTATTACACTTGCAGCAAGATTTCTCGTGGCGGTGAAACACCCAAAGATTTCGGAAGTTCACGATTATAATATGCTCACCGGTTATGCTCACCGGAGCCTCAATCCAGCAGTAAGTCAAGGTTCGGAAGCTATTTTGCGAATAAGCATTTCAGATTGGGATAGATGCCGATCGCAAGCATCGGCAGTTTGGTCGAACGGATCAAAACGATAAAGCTTGTGCGCTATAATAGTTGCAGGCAGCGACAAAACAAATCAATAACGGAATGGCATGCGAGACGTGGAGGCGTGTTTTGAAAGTGTCTAGATTGGGTGCGGTGACTACGTCATTAGAAAGCATGTTCCAGATGTTTATAATGCGATTAGAGTAGAAATTGCCGACAGTCGAGCCCTGAACCGGTTGCGTTCGGCCGTATTTTGAGACTGTGCTGGCGAACCGGGCGGTGGATTGCCATTTTGAATAGCCTAGTGTAGTCATATTCGATGATGCCATTGATAATGTTATAGACCATTATGAGATCGGCACATAGCCGACGACTCTCGAGCGTTTGCATAGCGAGCCGGCTAAGCCTTTGTGGATTAGTCTAGGTTTCTCAAAGATGGTAACATTTTGGTGGCACGTCGCTGAACATTCTCAAGCAGCTGGATGTCACGCTGGTAATACGGGCAAAATGCGGTAACAGCATACTCGAGCTTTGATCGCACCAGGGCGAAGTAGAGTATCAGAAATGTCTTTTGGTTCCAGTAGCGCAGGGTTCGCTTCATTTGACGGAGCATATTGTTAGTTTCGGCTGCGATACGAGCGCAGTGTTCTGATGGTTTCAATGACGACGATATTGTAACGCCAAGGTCTTTGATGCTTGTAACATTGGAAACTACACGATCGCCGATGGAGTACTCAACCATTGGATTGTGATATCCAAAATGTACGCACCCAAATTTATCAACGTTAAATTGGATAAGCCATTCCGTTGCCCAACTTGATAGAGACCAAATGTCGTGTTGAAGATACGTGTTGTCCAGATCTGGCATGTGTTTGCTTATACGATGGTGTAACTTCGAATCGTCAGCAAACATCCAAACAACGCTGTTGACTCGCTCAGCCAAATCGTTTATGTAAAAAAGAAAAGGATAGGACCTAGTACAGATCACTCAGGGACACCAGACGTTACTGGTATAGCAGGGGACCTGGTTCCATTCACGACAACGCTTTGACTTCTATTCCGTAGAAAATCTCGAATCCAGCTGAGTAGGAGGCCCGTAATACCATACGATCGCAGCTTATGCAGAAAGCGTTCATGTGGTACACGATCAAATGCTTTCGACAGATCGAGGTATATAGCATCCGCACTATCTCCACTATCAATGATACGAGTCGCACTGTCCAAGTAGTCAAGTAATTGAATTTCACATGAGCGCTCTGGGACAAAGCCATACTGAGCACTGAGCAGGTGTTAATAATTTGTTCTCCATAGCGTATGACATGAGCTTTTCTTTAATGATGGTTTCCATAATTTTACAAGGACCAGATGTGAGACTTATAGGTCGATAATTATTCTTTTATAAATGGGGGTGACGAGTGCAAAGCGCCAGTCCTCGGGAAGAACAGATGTCTCTAATGAGCGTTGAAACAATTTCGCCATAAAACCACTGAGATAATCTGTGCACTCATGCAATACTATATTTCGAATGTTGTCTGCACCTGGTGACGCTGAATGCTTCGATTTTGCTATCGCAGAGGCAACCACTTCTGGGGTGAATTCTATGCTACTTATATTGGAAGTTGTGTGACTTGGAAAGAACGGAAGTTCTTGTGGTTCATTAACGAAGACAGATGAGAAATAATTATTTAAAATTATAACAGATTCTATATCAGACCCAGCATACGTCTGATCGTCGCGAGTGATACGACCAACCCTATATTTAATTTTCTTGTAACTGTTTACATAAGCCCACCAAGACTTGGGGTCTTTGTGGACCAACTTTCGTTCATAATACCAAATGGCATGGGCAGTAACTTGGGCAAGATTTCAACTAGCGTCTTCATAGTTAGCTAAGGAAGCCGCAGTATAAGACCGACTGAAAGTTCGATACGCCTTTGTCTAACGGCACCCAAGGTTTGTTGTACCGACGACAGGTATGTTTGGGAACACAAATTGGAATGGAGTTGTTTATGGAGTTCCGCAGGCTTTGCCACATGTTATTTACATCCAGCTCGTTTATATTTACGCTGTAGAAGTTGTCTCATTTTTATCCAATCAGACCTGTAGAAGTTGTAAATGGCCGTTTTAGGGCGTTTCGGTGTTGAATCACAGTAGACATAGAGAGGAAACCGGAAAATGAGGTGATCACTCTGGCCCAATCCTGCTTCCACAATAATATCGGCCATCATTTCAGCTTCATTTGTAAACACCAGATCAAGGATCGCATCATGGCGAGTAGACTTCGTAACATGCCGCATGAGCATGGCGTCGACAAAATCATCATATATAATCTTGTTCATGAGTGTATTGGGCTGTGCTGCGTCCGCGCAACGGCAGAACGTTTGGTGTGTAAGTAAACAATTAGCTAAGGATTTTTGCAATATTTGAACTCGAAATGCGTGTGCCATCTGCTGGACTGAACAAATAGGAATGAAAACCGCAACTCCATAATACTGAGAAGAAGCAACACGTGCATTGGCATTGCCCTGATAATATCACGGATAGTCGACAGTTTCGAAAGCTAGACACATTGTTTATCGGAGTTTCGCCGATTAGGACATATACCCATCGTGCTCGGCTGCCTTCAAATCTACAAAATGCAAAAAATTCATGAAAATTTTTTGATAAATTTTGTGCTCAAAATTATCCGGTATCCGGCCGGATAATTAAAATATCGAATTCCAGATACCCGTACAACCCTAGTTTTTATTAGTTCTGAATTAATTCAAGGAAGGTGACTTAGCTAATAGCCCGGAAGTGCTGTTAGTTGGATTATGGCTTTACGGTATTTTAAATATACTAAGGTAATCTGTAGTTGTTTTATGGTTCGCGGAGGTCGTTTTGAATTTCACTGGTGCTGATTAATCGTTATTGGTGTAAAGAATTACACTCAGGTTACACTTTCTGGAATTCCAAGAGCAGCGCGCGAGACTTCTGGTTTCTGGTTAAAGAACTAACCTGTTATTGGCTCAGAGCGTCACAATTATGCAGTCTTAAAAAGTACTTAGTTTTAACTTAATAATAATGTTTTTAAATAAAATAGTGGAGCTAAATAATTGGTATTTGTCGTATTAGCTGAATATTAGTTAATTATATTTAAAAATTTTGACCCTAAAGCATTTAGTAAGAAAAATACCCGGGATAGCAGATTAGGGGGTTAATTGGGCAGTAGCATCACTTGTTAGGTGCGTCAGCCGCCCGGGGCGGGCAACAGCTTATTGTGTTACCCGTGTCCATACTAGAGCCATCTGTAAAACATATATCTAACTCACCAACCTCCTGTTCGGAGAAGTTCCTGACGGACCAGTGTCTAGTATGCCTCATACTGCAAATGCGCTCTGGTGGCATATTCACTATTCTATTACCATCTGTAAAACATATATCTAACTCACCAACCTCCTGTTCGGAGAAGTTCCTGACGGACCAGTGTCTAGTATGCCTCATACTGCAAATGCGCTCTGGTGGCATATTCACTATTCTATTACCATCTGTAAAACATATATCTAACTCACCAACCTCCTGTTCGGAGAAGTTCCTGACGGACCAGTGTCTAGTATGCCTCATACTGCAAATGCGCTCTGGTGGCATATTCACTATTCTATTACCATCTGTAAAACATATATCTAACTCACCAACCTCCTGTTCGGAGAAGTTCAAAAACAAAACCCCCCTGACGGACCAGTGTCTAGTATGCCTCATACTGCAAATGCGCTCTGGTGGCATATTCACTATTCTATTACCATCTGTAAAACATATATCTAACTCACCAACCTCCTGTTCGGAGAAGTTCCTGACGGACCAGTGTCTAGTATGCCTCATACTGCAAATGCGCTCTGGTGGCATATTCACTATTCTATTAAACTGGCTTGACATACCCTGAAAAAGGTTGTACAAATCTGCACAAAAAGTGTGCTTCCACAGCCTTATATCCTTCAATCGGCAGCAATTCTTTGAAGCAAATTTTCTCAACAATTAAATTAATTGGAGGAGTGCCTAGTATTGCTTGAATGCCATCCAAGGGTGTAGTGCGGAAGACACCACTAATAACGCAAGCTAGCCTAGGGACTTTTCTGAGCTTGTCACGATAGGTAATGAATTTTATTCTGTGCCACCAAGACACTGCTGCATACATTAACGAAAAGAGAACTACTATTTTATAAAACCTATATATGTAATTAGGAGTGAGACCACAATCTTACCAAAAATCTCTTCATTAGCATATAGTAAGCGGACAGCCTTCGTGCATTATCTATGTGCAGCTTCCAACTTAATTTAGTATCCAAGACAACACTTAGATATTTAACTGAATCTGAACGAGGGATTCTAACATCCCATATATTCAAGTTTATGTGATATGTATTAATTCGCCTATTTGTAAGCACTATACTATGGCTTTTATGATCATTGGTAGAGAGCCCTCTAAGTGTGAGGGTGTTGATTGATCGTTGTTGCCTTCTAAAATATGTCTCCCGTTTTGTGGATGAGGTAAACAGGACCAAATCATCAGAGTAGGCAATACAGACTACTTTAGCTTTGCTCAGTAACCATAAGAGTTTATCCACTAATATCAGCTATAGTAAGGATGACAGACAACCACGCTGAGTTTCTGCAGTTACCAGTCTACCCTCAAAAAGACTGGTGACCCATTTGCCCAATACTTCTGGATTGCCAAAGTGCGTGTGCCAATGTGCCTTATTTATGTTCTAACAATTTTAAATAAACGTCTTTAACATTGACTTTGGTTACTAAATAGCTGACAAAAGCGTAGGTGGAGCTAGCCACGCCGCAGCGCTCAATAGAATCGCGTCGCTTAGAAGGAAGTAGGTTCACTCAAAAAGAATATTTCGTTCTCCACCGGCGTTCTACTAGCCACACCTCAAACTCCGCAAACGTCGGGGACGAATCTCGTCCCTTTTTAATTCCGATAGCCGTCATAAAAATTCAGTATCCAAAGCCTACCCCCATTCAAACAACATACAACAACACTTGTTGATATTCTTTCCAGGTGCCGGTTGTCGAGAGACAAAGTGCAATCTAGGTTGTGTACTTCCGTCACAACGTAGTTCATAATATAACCCTCGCGCATTCTTTCCAGGTATGCGTTACATAAGATAGTTGTAATTATACAGCTTAAATGTAAGGCCTTAAGTTCAGGTAATTAAACAGAATTACGGGGTATTTTTTCCGGGATAATATTTTATATTCCAGGATATATTAGAGCCAAGCTCAACAAGGTCTTCTTTCCCAGCCGACTTCACCGTGCCGGTTTCCCCGCTGTTGTTTCGCTAGATTGTAGATAGTGACAGTAGGAATCTCGTTAATCCAATCATGCGCGTCACTAATTAGATGATGAGGCATTTGGCTACCTTAAGAGAGTCATGGTTATTATAAATCTCACCCCAGAGAACTCATAACGTATATAATAGATAACCTAAATTTTAAGGGGTGATAGACAAAAAAAAAGAATAGCAAGTGCGGACACAAATAGGGCCGAACCAAAAGCGGGTAAAATTAGTAGCTGACCAACGCAATCTTAACGAATTGCGGAGTGAAATTGCGTGGTTTACAGCTAATTGTTTTACTATGAATAAACATTTTTCCTAGTGTCTTTATTCCCGAGTTTCTGGAAAAGCGAGTGCTTTGAAGTAGTCACGCTGCCTCGCAAAACGCATGTTGCGACCAAAAGAACGCGTGCCGTACTCGCTGTGTTGCCGGTATTGTACTGGCCACACCTCGTTCCGCACAATCTTCGGTGCCCAATACCCTCTCCATTTAATTACCGATAGAATAAGAAATCAGATCTCTACCCTACTCCCACCAAAATCAAAACATATATATTGTAATGGTATTTATCAATATTATTGAGGCCGGTGAAGTTGCGACATGCATCAACGACCATTGCCCATGTGTATTTTATTTTAGCCAGGGGTCCTGTGCCAATGCCAGAACCAGGCTGGTCTCCTCACTACATCGAGGAAATCGCGTTCACACTTTCCTCAAATTATGTCTAACTTTCGAGCAGACGATTTTTCTACTCTCCGACAACACCGACAAATCATCGATCTGCTTCATACTTAGAAGATAATAAACAACTTCACTCTCCTGGACCATCAACATTTCTTCGACATGGCTCCCATAAGTCATTTGCGAAGAAACAGTCAAAAGTTGGCTCACAAGTACTCACGGTCCAACGTGCGCAAACACTTTTTCCTGCCTTGAAATACTGCCGTGGGATGCTTTTCCCGACGAGACTGTTACTGTCTACACGGTTTCCCAATTTAAACGCAAGCTTTTAGACACCCGCCACAATGTCATTCATGTGGCAAGGGTATCTGGTTTTTCAAGGTAACTATTGAAGGTATCCCGGGGCTACCCATCCAAAATTTGTTCAAAAGCTGCCATATTTTACTAATTTTTATTCAGTCGGTGTCTGGGATAATTCAGTTGGTAGAGTGTCTTCTGGCAGATCGAAAGGCAGGAGATAGTAGATTCGAGTCCCACCGCAGTCCATGTAACAGCTGTGAATCATATTTTGATTATCATTTGATTCTGCAAAATAGTATGTCCATGACAAAAATTGCATAGGAAGGGTTGGAGGTTATTGAAAAACTAATTAGGTGTATATAAGTGGTTATTGATATTTTGATTATATATCATTTGATTCGGCAAAATAGTATGTCCATGACAAAAATTGCATAGGAAGGGTTGGAGGTTATTGAAAAACTAATTAGGTGTATATAAGTATATAATTAATTAATATAATTATATATAAGTGTATATAATTATAAGTGTATAAGTGGTTATTGGAATGGCTGTTTTATGTAATATCTTTGTTGAAAATGTGTCACCCTAAGCGCCTTCGCGTGGTATATACGTATGTACTATATATTGACCAGTTCTTTCGTTTATATGTGAAAATATGTCCTTGATTTTTCTACGCTATATCTGTATTTATAGCTGTGTAAAATATGAGCGGTGAATCAGTGTTTGATATTAAAATTAGCAATGAAATATTTACGTTCAACCCAAATGATCACGTATTGGGCCACAGTTCGAATACTCCGTTCGAAATCGATGGCCATAGTTATTTTACGGTAAGTGTGCGCATCGTGAACGATATAATCTAATATATAATACTGCAAAAATACATGATCGCCCCTTGAGTTAGAGCAAGCACCTTATATCGCACTGCGCTTTATGCGTTGTGGGATGACGCGTTTGATTTTTGTATCATTTGACCCATTTTTTAGCCAAATGTCCCAATTTTGCACCGTTCTGCCCAAATTTTGTTTAAAATTTGTACGTTAAACAAATATTTGGTTTATTGCGCAAATGTGAAAGAAAACAGAGCGAAAGGGGTAAATTTTTATCACATCCACCTGCTAAAAGTGGGACAGGTTAATGGATAATCGACCGGATTATCCCGCAACCCACTGGCTAGTCTAAACCTCGGAAATTATAGCCGGGGTGCCGGATTTTGCCGGGGGCCAATTTTTTGCCGGATTTTGTCGCATTTATACTTTTATTATACTCAGCAGGGGGCTTTGAGCCGGGGGGCAGTCGAAAATGCCGGTCCCTCTACTTTGGACTAGCCGGACCCATATAAATAATGTAACATGACATAGGTTCCACACGCTTCTTAAAACGTACTTGCACTTACTTGCACTTATGGTCGTTGAGCTCGGTGGACGTCGCCATCAGCTGTGACCAACCCCGAATGATGAATGATACGCCTCCATTGCACTCGATCTTGCGCTACGTCCATGATGATTTGTTGGGTGTTTCGCACCCAGTTTGCAGTGCCGTATGACGTCTTGAGATATTGTAGATCATTGGAAGCCATTTTCTGCCACGTGTTCTTTGGTGCAGAACGGAAGCACTTCCAGTCGTTTGGAACAGGGCAACGCCAGACGCGGTTGCAAAGACGAAAAAAACTTAAACTTGCTTAAAACGTCCGCCGTGGAACTTTAATACCGTCACATTAACAGACTTGCTCCGCGCTGTGAGTACTATAAAATTAAATTTTTACTTCAGAGTTCCAGTTCCTGCTTTAGCAAAATATAGATTGTTCACGTACCTATAAAACATGCTTTTGTCCTCATTTTTCTAAGATTATTAATTTGTCGTTTCTGGTTTAGTTTCGCCAAGATTCGACTTAATTTGTTGTTAATTTTTTTTTGTAAATCAAATTATGTTTTTTTGCGTTTTTCTCGTAACGTTGTTTATTTGTAAAGTTTGGAACTTTAGAGATTGAACATAGAACCATAACGTAAGCTATTCTGAGCATTATATTGCTTCAACAGCTAGCTTGTCTAACATAAATTGCCTGAATCACTACCAAGTGCATTTGTAAATCTGTATATATACTCAGTTTAAGTGCCTTCAGCGCGCCCAGGAACAGTGATTTTGGTAAAAGAACTTCGTTGATTAAATGTGCGCTGCGTAGTATTATCATCGATTGTCTCAACTGTTGCACATGTTTTCGAAACATGAACGATGACTAATTTTCTTTTTCAACCGAGGACACCAATATTTTCAGGATTATTCCTGCGGAATAACTTTAAGAACCGTACGGTAACTTGTCGCCTGGGGAGACGGAACGAAATTGTCTAATCGTGTTACCGGATCGGAAAATACCAAGCCATTTCATACGCCGACTGACTAATGCACATTGCAATAACCAACCCCTTAATTTTTTAAAAAACCTTACTGTGCTAGAACCTTCTTCGCCGCCAATGCCCGAAAACCTAATGATTATGTGGCTGAGAAACCGCTAAGTGTGTTCAATTTTTTTCTTATTTTTGGTTTTTTTATTTTTTTATCATTTTTGTTGTTAATTGTATATATAAATGTACGCTACGCATTATTCAAATGTCGCAAGGTGGGTCTGTATGTAAAGCAACCTGGTGTGTATTTTGGGCAGAACACGTGGCGTAGTGTAATTACGAATTACTATTTGAATAGCGAAATATTTATTTTAGGTCCATCAATACTACCTTTACAAGTTGTTCATCGATCTGGGCTTGTCCGAAGACGCCGACCATGTCGAACGCCGAGTCAAGACGCCGTCGGATCTCGATGCTTATTACGAAACCGCAATTGGTCGCTATCGCTCGAACACGCTCAATGGACAAATGCGGATTCAAGTTCGTTAAAAACTTTTCGTTTTTTAATTCTAATACTTGCAGTACTTGCCTCACCGACAGCTACTCGCTGGCAACGTGTTCGTATGAACATATAATTTGATCATTGTTACAGATACGGCATGAATTAAGTACAAAATTATAGCGGAATAAGCAAATTTCGCTCAATTTCGATGAAAGGAAATTTCGATCGTTTTAGATTTTGATGCAGCTAGATATATTTCAAAATTGTAATATTTACATTATTTTCGATTAAACGAAATTTGGGTCTATTGTGATTAAGCGAAATTTCAATAGATTTCGATTGCATTTATTTGCAATACGCGCAGTCGTGGAAGGCACCGTGCATATTACTTATATTTTATTATAATTATTAATACGTATTTGTTATTTATTTTAGACATGGCGCTCGAAGAACGATTTATCCGTGGTTCGAGCCGGGCTAATTGAAAAATGCCGGCAGAATGAGTCGGTTGCAACGCAGCTAATCGAAACCGGACAGGCGCTGATCGTGGCTCTTGGTACTGATCGTAACTGGACTGTGGGCGTCCCAACGCTGAAACAGTGGGACTCACTGCGGGCCGGAAAGAGTCCTCAGGCGCTACTTGTTGCCATGCTTCAAGCTGAGAGCAGTGAAAATGCAAAAAACGGTGGAACAACAGATAAAGAAACGATTGGCAATAACAAGCTCGGAATTTTGCTTATGACAGGTTTGTTTTGAATATTTTTCTTTATCGTTTTGAGACATAATCCATGTTATTTTTTTTTTATTATTACTGTCCGCTCCGATAAATAATACGCAATAAATCACAATGTTTTAGCTGAATTTACATTTTAAACTGAAATTAAATGCGACATTGTACGTATGTACTTTGTGGGCTTAAATATTGGATGTCTTTACGCAAAAATGTGGACATTTGGGGATTCGTCCTACGAAACGATGTCACTTGCGTGCCACCGCGGCTACCAAAAACAATTTCCCGTGTTGCAACTCCAGATCTAGGGATTTGTAGCATCTGAATAACATTTATTAAAGTATTGAACACGAAACAAAATACGAATCAGTGCAACCTATCTTCGCAAAATATAGCAATTCGATCGTTCGGAATTGGGATGTATTTGAAATATAATTAACAAAAAATATTTGTTTAGGATAAATTTTGTCTCTAAAATACTTTTGTGCTCCGTTCTCCGGGGCTTACCTTTTAATTTATTTGGACATTCTAGAGGAGACAACATATTTTGAAAATGTCAGCAAATACCGCCACTTCTCAAGCTGTACCTGACACATCTCTTCCTCATTAAAGTCAAACTAGCTATGTAGCTAGTTTGACGTCACCGCAATTGCTTTAGGAAAAAGGCTATGTATCGATGTATACAGACAGACAGACGTAATCAAACTAAATCACTTATAACTATCCGGTTTTGGAATAAATATTCGAGATATTGTAGCGAACATTTTGTGCAACTCTTGTCGATTTAGCATTGATCAGTTATTTTGCTAACGGACGCGTATTCTGCATGTATGTGTTATGTGGCTATTTTGTTTAGTAAACATAAGAATAATTGAAACGGAACAAGCGGAGTTTCCGCTGAGAGACGCTGGTGAAAAGATCCTGAAAATTTCCTTTTGTGTGTTGGTGTCATTAATTATATGGCTCAGCAACGGATGAATGGATTTCAACAAATTTTTTGTTCAATAGCAAAATTAATGACGGTTATCCCTTAAGATGAGAACTCGAACCCCGTCTTCTGGATCAAAATGACAAAACCCAGCTCTTGAGAGATCTTTGCCAATTCAGACCGCACGGTTATAAGTGGTTCGTAGCGCGACATCGGCATCGCATCCAAAAATTGAGATCTACAGCTTTGCTAGAGATGCTGTGCATTTTTGTGCCAGAAAAGCCATTTTTGAGCTATGTGCCATATTTAAACAATTCCACAAAAAGGGAAATTTCCAAAATTTTAGGTAATTCAAGGTTTTTGTTTGTTGGGTGTGAAAGGTAGGATTATAAGGTTATTTAACCCGTTAATCACGATGGCTTCGTTGCTTTAAATCCAGGTTGCGGGGGCGGGGGGAGGCAAAGAACTCTGTCGGACGGTAACGGTGCAAATTTTGACACTAAAATAGATTTGCCGCATTTTCAATATAGATGTATGTAGGTCGCTAGAATGTCTAAGTTGCCGTTGTAGCAAAATACGATGAAAGCAGTTGTATTTGCGTGATATCTATGCATCAAATAAAAGAAGTGTTAGGGTTTTACAACTTAAAATGACTTCAGATTATAATTTTTCTTAAAATTTGCAATTTATAAGTTTCAATAGCTATCATCTTTTTGGTGATTGGAAGAAAAAAATGAAGGTTTCTTCTATTTTGATATTGTGCGCAAGTGACCGTAGCGTTGCATTTGTGTATTTGCTATCGTGGAACTGTAAACGGGTTCAAGGATATGTAAGAATCCGAAATGATCGGTATGCGCAATCCATCTAGCCAGGCTCGCTAAATCTTTCCTCGCCTTGCGAGTGACTAGTGGTGATTTTGCTTACATTTAGTGCGCGAGTTTATTCGCGACGAACAACGGCGTAAAAATCTGCTCACCAACCGAATTGATCCGGCGTCGATTCCCAGCGGTGAAATAGTTACAATTGCTGACGTCTACGACCCGCTCCATCCGTTCTATCGTGCGCCGTTTCGGCTTCGCTCGGAAGTGTACGCGACTTTAGAGCATTGTTATCAGGTAGGCTGATCTGTGATTTTTACGGGATTAATAAGATATGCCAATTAGGATTGAAGTGATAATTTTTAATGTATAATTAACATTTATATCATTTTCAGTCGTAAAGTAATATGTTTTCAAGTTTGTCATGATCAATATCATTGTGATACAAATCATTATTTAATATCAGTGTTATGACACATTTAATTAGTATATATGCTAGCAATGACAAGGTGAGTTGTCGAAGCACATCATGTCTTAAAATAATGGCTAAGTGTTTTTCTTTTGAGTTTTGGAGATCACAATATTCGTGGTTCATTCTTTTTTCTAAAATTCCTTGTCTCTGGTCTGTTTTGGTGACCCACACAGTCACAGAGTTCGTAGTGTAATCATGGCGGGAAATTTTTACACCTCAAAGTTTCATTTCGACAAAAAGTCGGCTTTGTACATGAACGAATATTTTGACTTGTCAACGGTATGCCACTGTGGTTTAACTCAACTAATTTAGAAACCAATGTCGAGGCTGAAAATTAGCCTCCTGACATGACTTTTGTTCTAGATTAATCTGCTTCGTGGCATAGATATGCCCAAAGCAGCATCAGCTGCTGGTGTCCAATGCGCGAGTGGCTTGGACGTGCGCCAGTTTAGCCGGGCACAAGTTCGCCAACAGAAGCCGTCGGTTCTAGAAGAATGGACCCGCACATTGGCACCGACATTAATTAAAGAAGCCCTTCTTGCACAATACCAAGCGCATGTACCGTTGCGGACAGAACTTGTAAAGACTGGGTAAGTTTTTTAATGATATTCATTGGTTTAGTGTACGTTGAGAGGTAAATTTTTCTGTTTTAGTGAGAGCGTAGACTTAGGCTTTTGATTTGCCAGAGTAGAACTTTGTGTATTTTAACAAACGCATTACTTTTTCTGCCGAAAAAGTTTTTTTCTTTTTCTATACTGAAGAACAAGTATTTTCGTGGCAAAGTCTAGATGGTGGTACTAATCAGAACGTAGTGAAACGTAGTGGAGATTGTGTGTTGCAGGGGTGAAATCTTTTAAATGCCGTCTGTGTGTGCTTTTGTGGCCATAACTCGGGAACGCCTTAACCGATTTTCACGATCTTGGGATCATTCGAACCGGCATAATGGATTTACCGTGTACATTCCCGAGCGTTTTTTGATTTGGTGTCTAGTTCCGGGGTCAGTGGTCAAAATGTGGGTTTTTGGTCCCATTTTACTACCATTCACGGAAGCAAGGTTATTTTTATCTTGACTTTCAAATTCTTATCTCTGGTTGGTTTTATTTCATAGTAAAATGACAAATGCCGATGCCTCTTTTTTGTTTTTCGATTAAGGCTCCGGTTCTAGAGTTATGGTGTTTGAAGTATGGTTTCCCCAATGGTTCCCCGACCCACAATTCGAAAATATTTTATGAGGTCCTGGGCGGCTAAAAAGTTTGACTTGAAGGTTCTCGGGTTGGTGTTGATTTTGCTCTGCGATCTATGGTTCTATATGTGCGGGGGTATAGCGTTGCCGTGGTTCATCGATCCAAAATTCCTAATTTTACTGTTACACCCTGAGAGGCTGGCAGCCTGCACTTGGGGGGTTTGGGCATGGTAAACTTATTGCCGGTGTTAGTTTTGTTCTAACTTGTGCGGTATTGTGTGATATCCATATATAGCATGTCGACGTATGTTATCGAGAGCTGATTGGTTGTGTACGCAAAAGGCATAGGTGTACCTATGCTTCACTACGTTCTGCAATCTCGATAGAGTTGCTAGTCTATATGCATGGTGTTCCTGTCATCGACATGTACAGCCTAAGCTAAGGTCCTTATGCAGGCTTCTCCAAACTAGCATAATTCTGGGGGGTTCCCCCAGCTCGGAACTGAGGACCATCCACTACTATAGCAGTCAGAAACCATCGAATGTGTGTGATTTAACGACTGATATTAATTATACATACATAAAAGTGAAAATTTTAGCAATGTATTGCGTGTAGAATTTTTAGCCGAAATAGTGAAAAATTAGCTTTTTTGAAGAACAGACTTACGTCCCCCCACCCCAGGTTTCATTGGGCTGTTTTTCTATTAAAACTTTGATGATTAATATTGATTGATATTCGTTGTAATATCCATTTTTCATTTTATTTCATTCATTTTATCCAGTCTGCAGTTGATATCAGTTTGAATAACAAATCCGCGCTAACGTCTAAAGCCTTACTATATACGGCCACACTAGTTCCTCTAGTTTTGGAAAATGGATCCTAAGCGAATTTGTGGCAGAAAACTATTGCACCAGATATTAGAAGCATTTCTACATCGCCATCTGATACGTCGTACGATCTTTAATGCCAATACCATATACAATGCAAGCTCGCCACAGAACGGGTGTCATAAACCTTATGATTTATACACCAAATATGAGTTTCGACGTTTATGTTTCTATAGAAGCCTCTGCGTTATGTACAACAAAATGTTTTTTTTATTTTCAGACGTTCACTCATCGTCTACTGTGACAAAACCGATGACGTGCTTGGAATCGGTATGAGTCGAGATGATTTCATTCGCTGGCGTGAGTGGAAAGATTTGGATGCTCCGGCTTTGTACGACCGCCTTCACGAAGAACTCATGGGTGAGCCACCGGTGCCCGGAACCGCCTCGGTCGAGGTTATGGGACGAAATGTGCTTGGCTTGTTGATGATGGATATACGAGAGACGCTAGCAGTTGCTGATAAGGTTAGATTACGTATATTTTCCAACTACCGTAATGGTGGGGAATTGGGTCTTACAACATTATTCTAATTATGATGACTTCAGATTCAAGAATAATGCCGGTGACCATTATAGACCCTATTCTTGATGCGAATTTTTGTATTCTTCGTAAGTTTGAACGTGTAAAATTTTCAACGATATGCCATTAGCCGTTCATATAGGAGCTGCATTACCTGAAAAAGTTTGAGCTTAAATTTTGATCACAAATGTTGAAACATAATTGTTTTACTTAAAAAACCCTTCATTCTTAACTCAAAATTTGAGTAAAAAGTTTGAGCTTGTGAACACGCCTTTACGTAAACATTTTCATTGTCTGTAGTTATTTTTTCTGATGTGTGTAATATTTGAAACAGAAACACGTTGTCGATTCCGCCTCGTGTTGTACTTGAGTTTTACAACCTTAGGTGCGTACACTTTTGTTGTTCGCAAAGGAAAGAGACAACTTAAAGCCTTTAAAAATTTAGCCAGCTTTTTATCCATACGTTCACATTAGGTCCGTTGTATATAATTGTTCTCTTATTAAAATCACGAGCTGAACTCTGGAAAAATTCACTTTGCAAATCCTGTCATGGGCTTTGCAGATTAGACTACGCGAACAGCAGAATTGTGGTATCCGAAAACAGTTCGAAGCTTGTAACTGATATGCAGAGGTGACTTTGGGTGTATACATTTCCTGTGGGCATCGAATATCCAATGCCAGGAGAATGTTACTTTAGACGACTTCTTCTGTCTGAAAACTTTTGCGTACGGCAGGGATTACGGTTTTACTATTGAGTTATAAAATTCACGAAATAATTGTGATTATTATGATCATAGTTGTAAGTCGTATTAAGTAGTACCTTGTTTATCGCCAAAGTGGTATATTCTTAGTGTTGAGTATGTGATTTTGAGTGATGTGCACAGCTATGTTGACCATCAAGTTACAAAATGAGCCACCGAATGTCAGCCATTTTGCTTGAATAGTTGAAAAGGACGACCGATTTTATGCTCGTAATACACATCTATAAGCTCGAGCGGTTGAAGAGATATTACTATTTTCGTGTATTTTTAGTACCATGGACCCATCGGAAATCTGTTTTTGACCCAATCTTGTAGTGTAAGTAATGGCAAAACAGCATATCATTTGGGGCTACATGTAAGATGAATTTCTGTACAATATTAGACCAAAAACATCTATATATCTCGAGTAGTTGCGGAGATTTTACTATTTTCGTGTATTTTATGTTTCAGGGGCCCATTAATAACCCCTTTTGACACAACATTCCAGTGTAAGTAATGACAGCAGCAGCACACGATTGATAGCTGTATAGAGATGAATTGCTCTGCAAAACCAGACCAAAGCGGCTATACTATAGCTAGACTGGTTTCGAGATATTTTCGTGTATCGTCGGCCCCATGGGCCCGCTAAAAAGTCTTTTTGACTCATCTCTGCAGAGTAAATAGTGACAGTGGCAGTACTCTATTTGAAGCTATATAGAGGACGAATTACTGAACAAAATGAGTTTAAAACACCTATATAGCTCGAGCGGTTTGTATAAATTACCATTAACATGTATTTTGGTTCTCATGGGCCTATTTTAGAAACTGGTTTGATCTAAATCCTGCGCCCTAAGAGAACCGCGTTAATAGAGCTTAATAAATAGAAATATAGAGGCTTATTTGTTCTAGAAAATGAGCCCAATTTGGCTCAGATACCTACCGACACCAGTTGTCGAGTAACAATAAGTAACGTGGTTTTTGGTTCCTTCGGAACTCTTTGGCCCGTTTTTCGGAATGGATATAATGGAATCGAGCTTCGAGCCTATTAGATTAGAATAGAAATTTCAAGCTTTCAATTTACCTATATCGCTAGTCAACCCTCCCAGCCAAAGTTGAAGCGTCGAAATATACCCCTCTGGCCACTTAGAAATCTTTGCTACACAGAATTCAATTAGAAGTTGTATGTTTTAGCAACCTCCACCAGTACCGCTTGGCGACATCTTGAATGACACTGTAAACAAGGCGCATCCCGAAGATGATTCAACTATTAAAAAATCACCGGTGTCTAAAACTCGTCAGAATAACCAGCTAGCAACTGCTCCAGCCAATAACGATCTTCAGTATAAGTTGAAGCACCTTTCGGAACGTGGTACGTTTTTTGGATCTATAAATAGAGGCAGCGCTGAATTCTGACCTAGGGTAGGGCCGTATCTGTTTTGACTACAACGGGTAATCACTAGAAAACCAATGACGAATATCTGGCGGTGTAGGCTGTCGAATTAACAAAAATAGGGTGTACGAATAACACTGGCAGCGTCTTAGTCGTAGCTGTATGTTGAAAAGACAGTATTTTACAGACAAGGACAAATCTGACTGCATGAAAACCAACGTGAAACGCAAACACGTGCGAACGTGCAAATACAAACGAACGTAAACACAAACACGTGCGAACGTGCAATTACAAACGTACGTAAACGCAAACTCGTGCGAACGTGCAATCACAAACGAACGTGAAAACGCAAACACGTGCGAACGTGCAAATACAAACGAACGTAAACACAAACACGTGCGAACGTGCAATTACAAACGTACGTAAACGCAAACTCGTGCGAACGTGCAATCACAAACGAACGTGAAAACGCAAACACGTGCGAACGTGCAATTACAAACGAACGTGAAAACGCCAACACGTGCGAACGTGCAATCACAAACGAACGTGAAAACGCAAACACGTGCGAACGTGCAATTACAAACGAACGTGAAAACGCCAACACGTGCGAACGTGCAATTACAAACAAACGTGAAAACGCAAACACGTGCGAACGTGCAATTACAAACGAACGTGAAAACGCAAACACGTGCGAACGTGCAATTACAAACGAACGTGAAAACGCAAACACGTGCGAACGTGCAATTACAAACGAACGTGAAAACGCAAACACGTGCGAACGTGCAATTACAAACGAACGTGAAAACGCAAACACGTGCGAACGTGCAATTACAAACGAACGTGAAAACGCAAACACGTGCGAACGTGCAATTACAAACGAACGTCGAAACGTTGATTTACAATCGAAAGTTGTTATGTTCGTGTTTTTTTTGCTTTTTGTTTTGTTCGTGACTGTACTTTAGAGCCTTTATGTGTTTCGCGCAAAAGTTGTCGATTTTTTACCAAAACTAACTGTCGCAATTATTTCGTATTCGCGTTATTTATCAGTTTATCGAACACTGATTTTATTTGAACGGTGTGGCAGAGTGTCGGCTTTTTTACGACAGTTTCGCGTTTACTAAAAAATAATTGTGTTAAGACTGGAAGCAAGGCCATTTTTCTTTACATCTAGTAGTAACTTATCATTGCCCGCAATTTTAAATTATTAGGGCCAAAACTGTTTGCGCTCTATTTAAGATGCAGGAACAAAACAAATGTTTTTCTGCGAATTGTTGTTTCAGAAATTATTTCAAAACTTCCTGCTCATTAAATTAGTGGATGAGTAGAATTCCGAAAAGTTTTAGCAGCCCATTGTTCGGTTAGTCCGAAGAACTCTTCATTTTTTCTTGCAATGACCAAAAGGTCAAAAACTTTTGAAATTTATAAATGACAATTTTTAAGAAAAATTACAATTCGAAGTGAAGTGTATGTAGTAGGGCCCCTATGATTTGCATTATTTTATGCATACCACGCAAATCCTTTTATCGTATCTAGCAACCCCGAAAACATATATACACGTTAGATTGACTTACATACGGCTATATTGGAAATCTGGCGAAATTTGAGGAATTTTAGTACCAAAAGTTACCAAATTTTGCTCCAGTATCGCTGAAGCGGGTTAATAACACTGCCAATATGATGTTAAAACAATGAAACCGACTTATTTATGAGTCAAATAACCTTATAAAATCCCATAGTTCACCACCAACAATTAAAAAACTGGCTTTGTAAAAATTTTGAAATTTCCTTTGGCTCAAAACTTAAAAACGGCAGCTCAGACAAAAAGTGCATTACAAGCAAATTTATTTATAGCTCTCGCTAGGAAGATGGTGGAGGTGGTCTTCGTTTTTTGTTCCGAATCTAGATTCTTTATATAGGTCGACAAAGAGAGATACCGCAATGGCCAGATTTAAAAAAAGTGACCCTTGGCCCCTTTGGGGTTGCTTTTGACGCAAAAGTGTCTAATGAAAGGGCACAAATAGATTGAATTTGTGATCAAATAAAGAATTGTGTAGATATATTCATTCGGTGATCAATTATGATCCAAAAACGAACAAAAACGCAAAAGTGTCTAATGAAAGAGCACAAATAGATTGAATTTGTGATCAAATAAAGAATTGTGTAGATATATTCATTCGGTGATCAATTATGATCCAAAAACGAACAAAAACGCAAAAGTGTCTAATGAAAGAGCACAAATAGATTGAATTTGTGATCAAATAAAGAATTGTGTAGATATATTCATTCGGTGATCAATTATGATTCAAAAACGAACAAAAGAAATTTTTACGACTTTAGGAGCTAACAAAATTAATTGAAGAAACTCTGCTCGCTTCCCTCGGTCCAATTAAATAATCACATTCAGAGGTGCCAGCAAGAGGGGACGAGTGGCATGGCCCCTATCCACTTTTCGAGCTCGGCCATTCAATTTATCTTTATCGTAGCGTTCCTTTTTTGTACTATCGCCCGAATCATTTTGAGTAACGTGCTACACCACATACATCGTACAATTTTTCAGAGTGTCGAAGTAAACCGATGCATGATTTATCTTTGTCTGCCGAAATAAGTGCCATCTGTGACGCGCGGTCGCATCCGCTATCCGTGATGTCGCTGGGCCAGTTTACAATAACTGACAGCAGCGACAAGACTGAAGCAATCAAACGAGCCACCGACGTCACGTGTCCAACGATCCTTCACTACGTAACGTATCGGATGCTGGACTATCTGGGCCTAAAACAGCAGGCTCGGCAAGTGTTTGGTGTACTGCGCGGAGCCCGGCTGTATCACGAGTTTCGGTAAGTTTTCGTATATTTTTGCTTTTGATGATTCGGTTGCATTTGTTGTATATCCAATATGAGTATGGCGCACACGTGCAGTAAACGAAGACTGGTAAGCTAAGCTACAATGTGTGAGCGTGTAAATTGCTGGTTGTAAGTTAGTAATTTCAGTTTTTTTGGTAATATTGTGTTTGATAATTTATGTATGAGTTGGTTTGGTAAATGGTGTACTTGAATAATTATTGTATGATCGAGCAGCAAAAAATGGAGATTTACGGCGCGTTTTTGTCGAGCAGGAGTGAGAAGTAGTTCTTTTCATTAGAGCAGGAGTGAGTAGTAGTTCTTTTCATTAGAGCAGGAGTGAGTAGTAGTTCTTTTCATTATAGCAGGAGTGAGAAGTAGTTCTTTTCATTAGAGCAGGAGTGAGTAGTAGTTCTTTTCATTAGAGCAGGAGTGAGTAGTAATTCTTTTCATTAGAGCAGGAGTGAGAAGTAGTTCGTTTCATTAGAGCAGGAGTGAGTAGTAGTTCTTTTCATTATAGCAGGAGTGAGAAGTAGTTCTTTTCATTAGAGCAGGAGTGAGTAGTAGTTCTTTTCATTATAGCAGGAGTGAGACGTAGTTCTTTTCATTAGAGCTGGAGTGAGTAGTAGTTCTTTTCATTACAGCAGGAGTGAGAAGTAGTTCTCTTCATTAGAGCAAAATGGTCATATACAGCTAAAATAAGCTTTACTCGGACGTGGTTTTATCTGGTTTGTACATTACTAGCAGGGAGTAACCGGAATTCCGGTTCCGGCGAAAATCGTGTTCCGGTTGCGGTTCCGGCAAAGGGCAAAAACCATACCGGAATCGGAATTTCGGTTTAAAAATTTTGTTTGAAATTTTCCGTTTTTTGCTTCATCCTGTAATCCAAACATATGTAATATATATTATACAATGATGAAGCTCCAATACAACCAAGCAAAAGAAAAGATTAACTAACCAATTTGCCGTGTGAAACGTAGGTAGGGCATATAATTAGAGCAGAAATTTTTCATAATAACCTGCTGGAGTTTGTTAAGTCAAAGCCAGGTCGATGCTTGTAGCAGCTATTTTACACATCCAGAAGAAGTCTGTGGGATACGTTTGAATTAAACCGGTCCAACTCGGTAACCGAGTATGGCTTACGCAGAAGTACTTAGGGTATGCTTGGCTAACATAAATTGCGTCAAGCACCCGCCAGTGCGCTTGTAAACTTGGTAAATCAGTCTAAAGTGAAGTAAACTAACGTTATCTGCAACGCAGCTAGAAACTGCTTTCTTGGCAATGAACTGTATTTATTGAAACTGTGGGAGCAGCATCACAGTGTGTCTCAGTTATAGCATTCTGATTAGAAAGTTATCATTATGATGTAACTGACAGACACTGTTTGTCCAACGCTAGCCTAAACAGTGTCTCTGACCACTGATCAGAAAATTACCTTCTATCTATTATTTTCTCTTAGAATCATATAAACCAATAATTTTAAGTTTCCGACAGAAGAACATGCAACAAACATATGTGTAGTAAAGGGAGACGACCGGAGACAGAGCGAAAGTGTGTATTCTACGCTCCAAGCTTTGTAAGCACATTCGATTTGACGCAGTATACGCACTGGTTTATAGTGAAAGACGTTTTTTGCTCTGAATGTCCAAAAACCGATATATTTGATAGATAAATAAACATTATTAGCTTCCGCAGTCTCTTTAAAGTTTCAGAAAAGCAATAATACCATCGCAATACATTAAGTTTAATGTAAAAGTTATTTTTAATGCATTTTAAATCCACTATACCTTCATTTCTTCCATCATCTGTTTTACTATATATAAATTTCGAAGACCAGGTTCCGGATCCGGTTTAAATGGACGGTTCCGGTTGCTGGTTCCGGTTCTGGTAAATTTCGGTTCTGGTTATTCCCTGATTACTAGGTACGTCATATAAGTAATGTGACAGTTCACATAAGTTATTTCATGTTTAAATAATTTCTGTGCCGCTTTTTGTGGTTTTAGTTTTGGTAATTATCAATTTCGCTGAGATACGCTGTGTGTGCAGTATGCGCCAGCAATGACCGTCGCATTTCGACCGAGCGAGTTGCATCGAGTCGCTCGGTCGAGATTTCGAACCTATTTAAATTACTAGTAAATTTTTTAGAACAAAGTTTTTTTCGAGGGAGTTGCGACGTCATTTTTGGCTGAACCGCAACATCACAAAGGTGTGTTCGTGGATCGAGAGCGATAATCGCCAGACTAAACGGGCTGCTTATTGTTTGTTTTTCAGGTATCAAAACATTTTTCAACAGCTTGCTACCGAGTCGATAACGCTTGCTGCAATCTCCGATTGGCTCGAAAACGAAGAGTACGCCGCTCTGACGGACGCAATTCGTGCCCGGCTTCTGTGTCATCCGGATATCTGTAATTTCCTTGTGCAAACAGGGCGTTCATTAATCGTCGATTTTTCCACCGGAAAAGATTTTGGCATTCCAGTTGAGCCACACAAATTTACACAATGGATCGGAAGCTTAGCACCGGAAGAAGCGTCGGTCAGCAAGATCGTCGAATGGATGATCGATGGGAAAGGTTGATGATTAGTAATTAGTCTATTGTGCTCCTTGGCAAAAACAGATGCCCTCGCCAAGATTTTGGCAACCTCTTTTTAGTGCACCCTGACAAAATTTTCAGCTACACATATGTTTCAGGCCGTTGTGATTTTCAGTGTTTGGAGCTATGGTTCTATTAATCTGTTGTTGCGTTAAAAAAACTTGCGAAAATTTCGAGTAGGTCGGGGGGGGGGGGGTGGTGAAATTTAAATTTTACACGTCGTAATCGTCTTATATCACCCCAAGGCTACTAACGTGTCTTTTTCACCCTTCATTTTTATTTTTGTGCATTTTTGTGTGTTCTGAATCCATATTGAACAAGGGAGATTTGGTGGAGTGTGATTGGGGCGAGCATAGGGATCTTGGTGGGTTGCCTGTGGGATTTGCCGAGCTGGTGTATCCCCCATAATGAAGACGTCAGTTATATATTACTCCAACATTAACTTTGGACGCATTTTATCGAACATAGGTATGGTCGTTACATCGTAAGCACTACGGAAGATAAAAAACTAGAGTTTCAAATACCACAGCAAAAGAAAAAGGTCGCACACCGACAGCTGATGAAGTTTATCATATACTTGCAATAATAAGTGTGTCAAGTCATGCGATGATACTATTTAATTTATCACAGAAATGGGCAGTGACAATAATTGAAGGCAGAGCTAAACTGAAAACAGGAATTAGCTTTACTTCGATCAAATGGTTTTCTTGTATTTGCCACGGTTTGAGTCGAAATTGCTTACATGCTCACCATTGAAATAGCGGGTGCTGCTCGCAGGAGATCTTAGTACTCCCTACGGGGAATGCATCCGCCCGGGGGAGTCGGAGGTCGCCAGGGAGGAAATAAGGTGTCGAAATTTCCTGGCAGTCAAATATCTTCTTAGTTTTTGTAAATTCTCCCCTGTTTTTTGCTAATTTTCCCGTGACTTTTTCGCGCCTTTTCGGCTGGGGGAGGTGCACTGCCCAAGGACGATCAGGCTATCCCCTAAAGCCTGATGACGTGGCCCCGAGGTGGAGGGAGACCGAGCATCAATGGGATAATCCGCCTCTCTTCCCATACATACTAGTTTGGTAGGTGGGACATCTAGCTTTGGGAAATTTTCACTCCTTAACTTGGGAATTTTCATATCTGCGTTTTGGGGGTCGGAAAAATTTGTTTGCAGGATAACAATAATTACAACATATGTACCGGTTTTATAAATTAGCCACTGCATCCGTACTTGATCGAACACCTGGGCAGAGGTTTGATTTCCTAACCACTAACTTAGTCGTAGTTCAATGCCACACATGCGAAAGTGTATTTGCTGGTTTGAATTTTTCAAGACAACTTGTACTGTTAACGTAAAATATGTCTGATGGAGTCTGTAGAACTTTGTTATCAACTACCCATAAATGGCCCAATATGATTACCTCTTTCCTATAATTGTTCACATATCGAAATTTATTGATTTATATTTTCGCCTAATACGTATAAATTATGCTTATAATTATTGATATAATATATATGCTTATAATTATGCTTATAATTATGATCAGTTTAATCGGCCCAGCATGACGCGTCACCAATACCGTCCTTGTGGATTAAATGTGGATTGATGATAGCTTTCGCTTTCTCTGACAAATTCATTTTCAGTCGGTACCAAGCTCAACATCTTTTTTAACCTCAGGATCAGCAGCGGCTTAGAATATTACCGCATTGAGTAGCATTGCAATTAGTGCATTTTAATCTCATTTCAGATATTATCTTCATATAGAGAATAATTTGTTTCATTCAATGCAGTTGAGATTAGTAGTTTATATTCGAAGTGTTAATCGCTTGAACCAAAATTTGCCAAATTTGCTAATGTAGAAATACAGCCATGATAGCTGAATTACCATAACCCAATGAGAATCCGAAGTATTTCAATCATGTATCCGATAGAGAAATATACTATCTTTACCGAATGTGAATGTATTTGCGACACAAAAATTATAACACAATCATAACACGTATCACCAAACTTTATCAAAACTATACAAAATTCGCAAAAACAAAACTTCCCCTCCTCTCATCAATCACTTCTTTTAATAGTTGTGATATAGCTAAATCTTCAAATTATGCAAATTAGCGACAGCATTGCAGTCAATTCATTTTGATCTCATTTCAGATAGAAGCGGCATGCGTCAGTTGCCTCGTTGGTGGGGACGCAATTTGAACGGCTTGGCGCTAATGCAAATCCGCGAGAGTATCATGGAAACGCTGACTGCCGACCAGGATGAAGCGCTGTTCAAAACGTTTCCCACTACTATAATTTCCGGTGCCACAAAGGCTATCGAAAGCGCCGTCGACGGTGATAGTTCCGCGGCATCCCAACAACTTTTCAGTGACGGTGCGTTTAAATTTATCTGAAGGATCGGGTCAGTATGATCCATAAAACAGTTTTGAGTTTACTGAGTGGTGATAGGTAGCTCTTGGCGTGGCCGATCGTAAAGGTCGGTATAACGTGGCCTCCTGATAACATTCTGACCCTTTGAGAATTTTTAAAATTTTAAACGCTCGGAAACCGTGTAAAACCGTATTTATGGAGGTTGAAAGCAATTTTTCAACCAATTTTTGCCGCATTTAGTCGAATTTTTAAGGTCGGAAAGGGGTTTTAGTGAAAAATATTGTCAATTTTTATATCATATGGTGGGTGTTTTTACCAAAAATTTTGCCCAGGGATTTTGCCAGGGGATCCCACCCCGTACTTTGGAGGAGTTCTTTTGTGGCTTATTTGCCAAAGGGTCTGTCTTCTTTTGTGTATGGGTTGACAACTGGCCGTGGCCATCAAACAAATCAGTAGCTATACTGGACGTGTCTTGGTGATTATATTATGTAGGAGTTTGTTTTGGAAGATTGTAAGTTTGGCTTGAGATGTTGATATCTGACCTATGTAAGTAGCTGGTTTGTCCACAGTGGGTGGGGACCCCACACTTTCCAAATCTCCCCATGTTCGTGAAATTTTCACCCATGTCCGTCCCCTCCACTCCGCCGAAAACTCCATATTCAACTAAATCCAAAAAATTTTTATGTCTAAAAAGTTATGTTTATTGTTTGCAAATTGTTTTTAAACATTAATTACCACTATTTATAATGCTAAAATATCGTTTTTAGCTTGAAAATCCATTCATGGTAGTAAAAATGTATGGAAATATTTAGTATTTTTAAGCAAAATTTATCACTTGACCCACTTTTAATTTTCCCCCAGAATGAACTTGGGGGCCCCGAAGTTCCTCACCCACTTTTCGGAGGGCTGTGGACAGGCCAGAGTAGTGTTAAAAACATGTTGATCACTGATGCTGTCATGAGAATTTTAGTATTTTTTACCAGATAATTTTTTCAGCGTTTTCTTATGGAAGTGAAACAAATTTACAGACGTTACCAAGGTAATTTATCCGATATCGGACAATAATAATGTGGAAGTGAGCGAGAGACAGCGAAACATTTGTTAATGGACTGCACGGTTTTGAAAGACTTACGAAAGACATTCTTTGGAACAGAGATATTAGATAAGGAATAAGGCGTAATTTGAGAATATCAAGAATTGTCGGGTTTGTAGAATAGAAATTAACTTGGACTTGAGGTGCTGAAAAGGATCTTTTTGGCCTTGTCAGGCTTTTTGCACCCGATCCTATTAGATATCTACCTAAGGCAATTTAACACTATCTTCTCTGTTTGTAGTCAAATACAAGAAGTCAGGGTTTGATTTATTTCGATATAGATTATAATAATTGCACTAACATTGCCAAATAATAATATTTGGCAATGTGTGCCCCAGGGAATAACCGGAACCAGCAACCGGAACCGTCCATTTAAACCGGAACCGGAACCGGAACCGAAACCTGGTCTTCGAAATTTATATATAGTAAACAGATGATGGAAGAAATTAAGGTATAGTGGGATTTAAAAATAACTTTTACATTAAACTTAATGTATTGCGATGGTATTATTGCCTTTCTGAAAGTTTAAAGAGACTGAGGAAGCTAATAATGTTTATTTATCGATCAAATATGTCGGTTTTTGGACATTCAGAGCAAAAAATGTCTTCCACTATACACCATTGCGTATACTGCGTCAAATCAAATGTGCTTACAAAGCTTGGAGTGTAGAATACACACTTTCGCTCTGTCTCCAGTCGCCTCCCTTTACTATACATACGTCTGTTGCATGTTCTGTAGGAAACTTAAAATTATTGGTTTATATGATTCTAAGAGAAAGTAATAGATAGAAGGTAATTTTCTGATCAGTGATCAGAGACACTGTTTAGGCTAGCGTTGGACAAACAGTGCCCGTCAGTTAGATCATAATGATGATAACTTTCTAATCAGAATTCTACATATGAGACACACTGTGATGCTGCTCGCACAGTTTCAATAAATACAGTTCATTGCCAAGAAAGCAGTTTCTAGCTGCGTTGCAGATAACGTTAGTTTACTTCAATTTAGACTGATTTACCAAGTTTACAAGCGCACTGGCGGGTGCTTGACGCAATTTATGTTAGCCAAGCATACCCTAAGTACTTCTGCGTAAGCCATACTCTGTTACCGAGTTGGACCGGTTTAATTCAAACGTATCCCACAGACTTCTGGATGTGTAAAATAGCTGCTACAAGCATCGACTGATTTAACAAACTCCTGCAGGTTATTATGAAAAATTCCTGCTCAAATTGTTTGCCCTACTTACGTTTCACACGACATATTGGTTAATTAATCTTTTCTTTTGCTTGGTTGTATTGGAGCTTGATCATTGTATAATATATATTACATATGTTTAGATCACAGGATGAAGCAAAAACGTGGAAAATTTCAAACAAAATTTTTAAACCGGAATTCCGGTTCCGGTATGGTTTTTGCTCTTTGCCGGAACCGCAACCGGGACACGATTTTCGCCGGAACCGGAATTCCGGTTACTCCCTGGTGTGCCCGTAAAATCAGTCCTTGAGACGACTTAGTCACCTTTATTTATTAGCTCTTTCTGACCAAAGCTTTCTAGTAGCGGTTCGATTTTATACTAAAGAATTTTCTAAATTGTTTTATTTTTATTTTAATTATTTTATTGAATTTGCTATGGATGTAGTGCAAACTATCATTTTTATTTTAATCATTTCAGGCGAAATTCAGCCGAAGTTTGCTTCTGGCTTAACACAGTTGATATTGCGCTTAGGAGGTAACTGATTAGCGGTGTATGAACTTCAATATTGCTTTAGGAGGGTTTGTTGATGTTTTTTAATTGTAAATATATTATTTGGACGTGGAACAACTAGTACTAATACCACAGTGATAATTTGTTCAGCTGCGTTATTGCCTTTCTTGACAAACATAGTGACTACATGTTGATGTTTACCGTTATGTCATGCCAAACATTATTGCAACTGTTCAACTCAAAGAGATTCAAACCGGCATTTGTCTTATAATCATTGCGATACTCCAATAGTCACTAGTTGAAATAAGGTACAGCCAAAATATTTTCAAATTTACACTGGTCATTATCTTTGGCTTATTCTTTAGTGCTCCTAGCCATAACTAATTCGTTATTGGGGCGTAAGAGTAGAAGTTCAGAACGCGACACAATCGATTGCCGTTTTATGAGGGAGTGAATAACGAGGAAATTACAAAAATTTTATTTTTCCACGAATAAGTTTGCGAGCGAGCAGCGGTCTGTTTGAACTAGGGATCAAATGGGTTTGTGTGTTGTGAATGGAAGTGTAACCCAACCGTCAATGCGGAGCGTCTGCTTAAAATTCCTGAGGCATTCAGATATAAAGCTTTGCCTGATCGGTAATATTGTCGTTTTGTCACGGTTGTAGGGACTAGGAAACCAAAACGTATGGGTTTCAGAAATCTTAAACAACGACGTAATTGGAGATTTCCGATAATGGAAGCAATGTTATATGGTTCGATTGTCCGTAGAAGCGTAATAAGGTATTGTAGCGTTGCAAAAGATTTACGACAAATAAGCTTTTTTCTATTTAATTCCATTGGTGGATTCAGCCCTACTTGATATACTCAAACTGCTTCACCCCTCGTGTTTTGATTTTACAATTATTTTTATCGGTTCGTAGTATCCGATATATGACCATGGCGCTAATCGTACGAATAATAAACTGATCCTTGTCTGGCTAGTTCAAACCTCGGAAATTATAGCCGGGGGTGCCGGATTTTGGCGGGGGGGGGCAATTTTTTTACCGGATTTTGTCGCGTTTGGACGTATATTTTTCTCAGCAGGGGGCTTTGAGCCGGGGGGTACCTCCGTTTTACCTAGGGGCAGCCGAAAATGCTAGCCCGCTTGCAACAGACAATCCATGGGAATATGTAAATAAAATAATAAAAATATATAATAAGGGGGCTTCCGCTGTCAAAATTAAAAAAAATGACGGATGAAATAGAGTACTGGTATTGGTAAAAGTTGATTTTTTACTCCTTTGCTATTCATAATTGCGAACGACTTTTCAGCACCTAATAAAGAACTGATCTATAGCTGTAGTTATTATGTAAAGAACAAAAATTATTATTTTTGCTTCTAGCCTTTTGTGCAAATATATTACTTGGAGGCTGAACCGACGGAACCGAAGGAACGTTGGAAGATTTTCTTCCGATTTCCTGAACGATAGCGAAAAACACGGCATTATAGCAATAATTTTTTAAATAATATCTTTGTTTCTACTTTCAGAAAAGCCACAGCAACCGATTCCAGCAGCGAGCCTTGTCTTTTGCAGCGGACTCAAGATTCGTCTCAAATTTCGTGAATTCGTTCAGGAGCTGTCACCACTGTCGTCGCAATTCATCGCTCCGTTCAAAGATGAAAAGTCCAATATTAATGTAGGTTTAATTATTGCAAAAAGAACAAAATAATGTTGTTTGGACGTTGTTTGGATTTTACCTCTATAGGCGCTTAACTTAGACGTTTGGGCAACTCCTTCGCCGCGTTGCAGCTATTTTGTGCATTGAACGGGCGACCAAATATTTCAGCAAAACAATAAGCATTGGATGGTATATTTCCATTTGATGAATCTGAATATTTTGCTCATGGGAAAGAATGCAATACAAATTCACGATTAGTCACTCGATAGGGGACTATAAGCATCGAAGGATGTGCGGTGACCGTCCCAACACGGTGTATGATCCTTTACCGCCGGTATATTCCTCTGCTTCCATGGTAAGTCGTTGCTGATTTAGAATTGGTTAAAACTTGCCTAATCTCTGGGAGGGAAGTAGGATATTTGTGGAGCATTATCCTTATTTTTGCATCTGCTTGCGTTCACATGAAAAATTTTTTTTGCGAACGATTGCGCCTTTTCTTGACAAATTTGTAACTGAAACCGTTTTAGAGCTCATGGTCCTGTGGTCCATGCATTGGGGGGTTAAATATTATTGCACGATTTTTAAAAATTATGCATCTCAGGAATTCGGGTAGACTGCCACACGTTTTTGAAAAAGATACGGTATTGCGTTCGGTATATTTTATGGTTTGGCTTTGTATTAATGACTATTAGATGGATGAAAAAAGTATAATTGTTCTTTAGTATTTTCGTATTAAGGCATAATATAAAATTTGTGTCCGACACTGCTACCGCGATGTCTGTAGGCTCTTATTGCCGGTGCACAAAGCAAAGTAAAACGGCGTAAAGTCTACAGCAATATATCTTTGAATCAATGCCTCAAATTATTTAAAATTTCTCAATTATTGACAACTGTACTGTCTTTTTCATTTGCCTATTGGCCAAGAAGCATGTGTTGGTCTTTTGTAGACAGCACTAACAAGGGGTTTCCATTTTTTTGTCAGCCTTCCAGCTTGGAGAACCCTGAGCTCTCTTTGGCCCGATTTAGATAATTTGTATTGGTTTTAAATTTTTTTTACAGATTTTAGTAATTATCTTTCGAACTCATTCATAATCTTATTAAGCGGGTCGTTTATGCTTCGTTTCCTTCATTGTCGTATTCGTTTCAGTATCTCTCGGTATTTCATTATGTCCATTTGTCGCTATTACAAGCTCTGGAAATCCCCAAAGATACGATCGAGTCAATTAGCCGATTACCGGATTGCTATTCGATTCAAAAACATACATTCGGTGTAATTCGGCAAAACAAGAAGACTGACGATGCACAAGCGTTGCTCGACGGTCCAGAAATTGAAAAGTAAAAAAAATGCGGTCAGCTACACTAGCGGAAACCGAGCTAGCGGAAACGGAGCTAGCGGAGTTACCACTGAGGGTGCTGCGGGAAAAGTCGTGAAAATTTCTTTTTGTCTGTCGCTGTCAGTCATAATTCATTTTACGATGAACGGATTTTACACATTTTTTATTCGAAATCAAACGTGATGAGGAAATGCCCTTTAATTAAATGCTTCCAGATCAAAACGGCAAAATAGTTTTTAAAGGGTTCGGTGCCACATTTCCTCATAGGAGTATGAGTGTTTCTCAGCCCATACCTCGCCACACAGACTTTCCGCCGAAAAATCAGCACATCAAGATCTACAACTTTGCTGACCGCTACTTTTTTGTGGGACCACTCCCTGGGCTTTTATGGACCCAATATGGTTCATCAACCCTTTGCCGGAAATAGCGATTTTTTTTATATTTCGCCGTGTAATTGCTTGTTTTTACCTTATAATGAGTATCCATTAAGCTATCAAGCACGCTGAATTTGCTATCTAGAGTCCACATTGACTATATTACACCATTTCATGGGCATTCGTTTCACGGTGGACGAATCCGGTTTCCAAAATATAGCGCGTTTTCATTTGTCCGAATATCTATTGCATGCAGCACAAGAAGAATGGTTTATATATAAGTATTTCTGAAGGTTGAATACAATGATTTGGTTATGTAGAGTCCAGCGGGAATATTTTACACCTGTTGATGGGTTTTCAATGGGTTTAGGGGCAATGAACCCGATTTCCAGAATATAGTCTGTCTTCAGTTATTTGGTAACTTATTGTGTACAGGTAATAAAACATTGTCTATATAGGTTTACGGGTAGGCTGAATACGATGGGTTGGTTATTTAGAGTCCATCACTAGTATTTTATGCTTTTTCAGACTTTTTTCTTGGGTTTAGGGTCGATGGACCCGATTTTCAGAAAATAGTCTGTTGTTTGGTTCCATATTGCGTTCAGGCCATCAACAATTATCTATATAGGTTTTCCGGTAGGCTGAATACTGGGTTTGGGCATCTAGAGACCAGCACAAATGCTTGATGTGTGTCAGTTGTTTTCGATGTGTTTACAGTCGATGAGGTTTTAGGATTTTCAATGTTTTCAGAGTTTGAGAGGTTTTAGGATGATATATACATCAAACACAGCGGGTGACAAGTGATTAAACAACATGAAACTTAAAAATGAATCCACGTGCGCTCCGTTTTACCCTCACTTGTGAGATCCTAGTAATAATCCGCAAAACGAGGCAAAGCTTAGTGACATGAGATTTATCCTAAACGAGGGGCAATTTTACATTCGCTTTACACTTGCACGGACTATGGAAACAACTGCATTCGTAAAAAATATTTGTTGCGTTTCTAGCGAACGAACATCGAACAGAATAAATTAACTTATCCGCGAACATGTCGGATACAAACTTGGAGCATTACTTGACCATGTTAAAAAATAAGCGTGCTAAAATTATCGTTTCGTTTCCGAAATAAATTTGAACAACTTTCCAAAGAAATGAAATTTATCCAGCGAGCATCGAACCAACGGTGGTTTATTTTTGGCGGGTGCTGTAATTTCTTCGCACACACGATCAACATAGTATCATTATGCAATTTTAGCTAATGCGAAATATTCTTAGGTTTATAAGCCCACCCCCCCTCCCGCCCGCTCTTCGCAGAGTGCCAAAAAGCACAACTAATATGATAACTACTAGTGCATTTACTTGAAGATTTTTATGAAGCTCCGATAACCAAAAATCCGAAAGCTATAGATGTGTTGGTCAGAGTTACAGCTCTACACTTAGGCTCTATTCGTAACAGCAACAATATTGATTACTTCCCCGGTTAATGTTTTTGGTTTAAGCACCAAAAATAGCGCTTAGCTGTGGCAAACAAAGATTTTTAAGAAAATATTATCGTATTTCTAGAATTTATAAGTTTGCATATTATTCTTGGTTTATACCAATTTTAAAAATTTTACCGGTGGTTTAACGTGGTAAAGCAGGTGAACTAACCTCATAATTGAAATGAAGAATAGCCGGTAAATTATTTGATTGGCACTCAGTCTAACCACAAAGTTTCTATCAAAATGAAACTGTCGAACGGAAGATAATTAATAGTTATAATAATAATTATATGAAGGCTTAGTATCACTTCTGTTTATTTTAAAACACGAGGTTTAATTGAAACGGCCCGTGTCGGAGATGTGGAATAGCCTTTGCGGTGTAATTGAAGCTAAATAATAATTATTTTCGTACAATTTGTGCTCATCAGGTACGCATCTTTCCATCTGTTAGGCGATGTCAGCGTGTCAAAACGTCATTAGTCATCAAACGCGTCGGCCATATACTTATTATAGCATTCAATCTTAGTCTTTTATCACTTTTCTTATTCTCTTGTAGTCTATTAATATTATTGATGACTAAAATTATTTGAATTTTAATTATTGTAGATGGTTGGAGCAAGCCATGCAGCTTCAAATGGTCGAATATTCGGAACTGAAAACGCTGCTTGAGTCGACGGAGAATGACTTTCTTATCGAAGCGTCATGTCTTAATCCGGCACTTGGGATTACGGATTGCCTGTCCGATTTTGTTGTAAGTTTTAGGTGCAGGAGATATCGAACTTTTTGCCTATAATGTTTTGAGGCGCACTCTAAGCAAGAGCAAGCTAAGCTTATTACGAATAGAGACTGATGACAATAATTAGATTTTCTTCAAAAATCTCGTTACTGACTGGCTATAGTCATCCGGGCAGTTATCCCTTCAGGCTGAAAATGGCTCAGATCAGTCTTTTTTTAAAAGACTTGTTATATAGAAGAAAGTTTACAGCCGTCTACGTAGTGTCATTGAACTTAGGAAACATCTCTGTGGTCAAGATACTCTGGACTTCATTAGTTTCCGGAGTGAAGAAAACAGTCATGTTCACCCGGGGTTGCGGCAAAATCTGATCTAATTACGAGTAGGACGGGTACTTTCTTGCATGGTCAAACTTATTTTTATAGCCATAGTTTTGTCTGGTTATTTTTATGTCCTTTGAGGTCACCTTCATATATTTTAAGTGTCCCTTTATCTGGTTGTCTGTTGAGCCAAATTTTGTGAAGATATATCTTAGATAGACATCAGTTTATCACTGTATACTAAGGTCCATAATTTTATTCAGGATTTTATTCAAAATTTTTAGCATGGCCAATAAGCTGGGTTCGCGATTGGTGAGATGTCAACGGATGTTGCAGGACACGGTCACCAATAATACTCGTTCTCTCAAAATTCTTGATACTTGTGTTTTTGTTATCTTCTGCAACGTTAACCACCCTTCCTTCGTAGTTGCATTTTTGGAACTGAACCGGTTATTATTGCACTGCTTTGCTTAGTATGACATCAACTATTGACAGACAGACATAATTGAATAATGCCATTTACGATTGATTAGGTTTGGATGAGATCGTACGACCGTGGGTATGATATTGATCGATTAGCATGGAAGCAGCTGTACACATAATAAATTGCCATGTTCAAGTTCGTTGTGATATGATTCTAAAATAAGCACTGCGATTTCTATTTGTGCACAAGTCATGTCCGGATTTCGATCATTTTTCGTGTGCCTTAGCAGGGTTCTATGTTGACCAATATCTTTAACTTTTTCACTTTTCTAGGCATTCGTTTCATCGTCCAGCTATGTGATCGAAGATGTTCTCTACTGGTTTATGCATCCTAGTTTGAGACCGGCTCACCGGATCGGACGAAATCGGGTGGGCGTGACGTGGATGAAAATCAGACACGAACTGGCGATCCTGAAAGATAGTAGCGGTGGAGCTGACAATGAACCACTAGACGATGAAATTTTGGGTTTGTTTAGGCGTGTTATGACTTCTTTATATTTATTTTTTTTAAGAAATAGATTTTCTTAACATGTAAGTGCTGTTCCATTATAACAACGCAAAGCAGTCATTGGATAAAGTTAAGTTCTGTTATTGATATGCTATAAGATTATCTTTTCACAAAAGTTTTGTTATCTGAGCATCCGTTTTCGACATATGAGCTATGAATGAAAATTATACCGAAAACGAAAATAATTATTATTTAATATATTTATTGTATTGACTACTACTAGCTCGCAAACTAGGGTGAAACGAAGTGAGCGTGGTTTCATTTTTAGCTGTTATTTGTTTAATCAACTGTAACAGTAGTAGGTCGCATTTCGAACGAACGAACGAATATGAACGCAGACATCGAACAAAATTTAAGTATTCGCGAGGAAGTTTCGAACAGTAATATGTTTGAAATGCCCGTTAAAAATTTCTAACAGATTTTCACCACATAAAATCTTTTAGAAGGCGTAACAGAACGGAACAAGTTTTAAATTGATTTTTTTCGAACGAACAGCGCTATTTTCTGCAGAGTACTGTAACTTACTTTGCTTACTTACTAAATTTCATAATTTCTGATTTTGAAAATTTGAGATACTGACGTAATTACTACACAGGGCAATAATTATAATTGCTGCGCTGAATTTACATGACGTGTGCTTCATTTCATTGCATATGCACATGTTTGATGTTGTTATTCATGATTTTCAGAAACGTGCCGTGCTTGTGACTATTTGTCGAAGCCGCATGAAATCAGTTCCGAATGCGCGGAGTTGTTTGAAAATCTACCCAAAAACGATCTTATATGCATCGGAAATGACAGCGCTATTGTTTCACCGCTGGCTGTCTCGTATCCATGCTTCATTTGGCTCGACGGACGACACTACTTTTCGGTGGAACATTATATTTTCGACAAAATGATTGAAGCTAATTTTGAAGGTTAGTTTTGTTAGTGTTTTTTCTCTAGGTCGGGGACAAAGAAAGCCCACTGTTGTACCGGATGTTCGCGTCCTGTTCATTTTTATAATTGTTTGTAACGAGGACTCGCCGAACTCGATTGCCGTATTTCATTCGAGCGAACATCGAACAGAAACCGAACTTGTATTTATTTCTGAATGAGTCTCGCACAGCTTTGTTGAATAATCGAAGATTGAACATCGCTTGAAGAAATTTAAACAGGGTCGCTAATGAACAAGTTTGGAATATGTCGCGCGAATGTAGAAAGACAGTCGAGCGACCAGTGACTCGTTGTTGCACAGTTACAATCAAAATTAAGTGCTCAGAGATCGGACTAAGTTTCGTTCGGTTTTATACTTCCTTACGATGGGCTGTCCAACAATCTACCGACTGAGCCACTACGCCCTTTAATTTTAGTTTAGTTGTATTTATAATTAGTTACTGTGTTTTCAGAAGCATACTCAGGTCTATCGAAACAGTTATCTCCTGCTGAAGTGAAGCTAAAATTTTGCTCTCTATATGAGCAGACGGAAGCCGAGCCTTCAGTTTTGTCCTATTTTCGCTCCAGTTTGTCGACGCTGTTGGAACGAGCAACGCGTGCAAAACTATGTCAGTATCCGAAGATTCGACGAGCTTTGCTCGCTAGCCGAAACCGACTCTTGGCTTGTGTAACGCCGCCTCGGTCTGCAGCTGCCGGGATTACCAATGGCGGCAAGAGTGCCGATATTTGGACGCTGTATGAGCGATGTGTCGGGGCCGGGTTTGAGTTTGACGCGTTCCGAACGTGGATGCTCGATAGCGGGACCGATTGTGTGGTAAGTATCATCCCGGTAAAGATGATTGCTGCTTCAAATGTTGGAATTTATTGTGTCTATAACTAAGTTAACTATAGTTATTTTAAGTGGTTTGTTGCTGAAATTGAGTTCGATTTTAGGAGTTTTCCGTTGTATGTGTCAGCTATGATTGTACGTATGTGTGTTGATGGCGTATGACCACATAAACGGTATAACTGAATAGAAGCCTGGACCAGAGATGTAAAGATGTTTTAGACATAACCCAGTGCCTGACCTGTCCACAGTGGGGGGACCCCCACTTTCCAAATCCCACCATGTCCGTCCCGTCCCCGCACTCGGCCTAAACCCCATGTTCAACCAATTCCAAAAATTGTTTATGTCTACAAATTTATGTTTTTTGTTTACAGATTGTTTTTAAACATTAATTACCACTATATGCTGAAATATCGTTTTTTTAGCTTGAAAATACATTCTCGGTATTAAAAATGCATTAAAATATGGAAATATTTAGTATTTTTAAGCAAAATTTATCCCCCACTTTTAATTTCCCTGAGAATGATCATGGGGCTCCCCGAAGTTTCCCTCCACTTTTCGGAGGTCTGTGGACGGGCCGGAGTGCTTCAGCGAACTTTAGGTGCATTCAGATGGTGTGTTCTTTTGATAAGGTAGTTTTGAACACTATGAAGTTACCTGGATTCTTCATAAGCCCAAGATGATATGTAATGGGCTTTGAACTTTGTCCACAAGGTCTAAATTAGGCGAATCTCAATTATGTGTGGGATTTTTCGCAGGTTAGCTTGTGAAAATCCGTGTGCCCCTTGCTTACTGGGTGTCTTTATAATTTTGTCTTTTTTACATCTCTTTATGACATGCGTGTCGATATTTTTGGAAAATACGGATTTCAGTACGACACTTCATTTTACGCATGAATCTATTTTACGAATATATGATCGAAATAAAGCAGTAGCATTACGCCGTGGCATTTTTTGTTATTGCAACGATTTTTGATGTCACCTCAAAATGCCTGGGCATGCTGGGGGTCACGCGGGTTGGAAGGGAAGTAAATTTACTTTGGGGCATGCTCCTGGAAAACCAAAAAAATCCTGGCGAGCCCATTCAGGTTTGTGAGAAACCAGATGATTATAATACGAAAAACTAAATATACCGTCGTTACACAAGGTTTAGCATATTTTAGAATGGTCCCACATTAAACCGAAGGTTATTAAAATTTGTCCTTCCAAAAATAAAAATTACTGATTCATGATTGCAGCTGGAAAATTACTAGATGTGCCCAATTTAATACCACCCAAAATTTGTCCTTCCAAAAATAAAATTACTGATTCATTATTGCAGCTTGCTAAAATTACTAGATGTACCCAATTTAATACCACCCAAAATTTGTCCTTCCCAAAGAAACAATTACTTATTCATGATTACAGCTTGAAAATTACTAGATGTGCCCAATTTAATACCACCCAAAATTTGTCCTTCCAAAAATAAAATTACTGATTCATGATTGCAGCTGGAAAATTACTAGATGTACCCAATTTTAATACCACCCAAAATTTGTCCTTCCAAAAATAAAATTACTGATTGCAGCTGGAAAATTACTAGATGAGCCCAATTTAATACCACCCAAAATTTGTCCTTCCAAAAATAAAATTACTGATTCATGATTGCAGCTGGAAAATTACTAGATGTGCCCAATTTAATACCACCCAAAATTTGTCCTTCCAAAAAAAAAATTACTGATTAATTATTGCAGCTGGAAAATTACTAGATGTGCCCAATTCCTTAATACCACCCAAAATTTGTCCTTCCAAAAATAAAATTACTGATTCATGATTGCAGCTGGAAAATTATCGAGATGTACCCAATTTAATACCACCCAAAATTTGTCCTTCCAAAAATAAAATTACTGATTCATGATTGCAGTGGAAAATTTCACTAGATGTGCCCAATTTGAATACGATTAAAAATTTGTCCTTCCAAAAATAAAATTACTGATTGCATCTGGAAAATTACTAGATGAGCCCAATTTAATACCACCCAAAATTTGTCCTTCCAAAAATAAATTATACTATTCATTATCTGCAGCTAAGGAAACTACTACACGTGCCCCAATTTAATACCACCCAAAATTTGTCCTTCCAAAAATAAAATTACTGATTCATGATTGCAGCTGGAAAATTACTAGATGTGCCCAATTTAATACCACCGAAAATTTGTCCTTCCAAAAGATAAAATTACTGATTCATTATTGCAGCTTGAAAATGATGTATATGTACCCAATTAATACCACCCAAAATTTGTCCTTCCAAAAATAAAATTACTGATTCATTATTGCAGCTGGAAAATTGACTAGATGTGCCCAATTCAACACCATCGTAATTTTGTCCTTCCAAAAATAAAATTACTGATTCATGATTGCAGCTGGAAAATTACTAGATGTACCCAATTTAATACCACCCAAAATTTGTCCTTCCAAAAATAAAATTACTGATTGCAGCTGGAAAAGTACTAGTATGAGCCAATTCGAATAGCACCGAAAATTTGTCCTTCCAAAATAAAATCTACGGATTCATGATTGCAGCTGAAATGTCAAGCATGTGTCAAATTTAGCACGACTCAAAATTTGTCCTTCCAAAAATAAAATTACTGATTCATGATTGCAGCTGGAAAAGTTAGTAGATGTGCCCAATCAATAACCACTGAACAATTTGTCCTTCCAAAAATAAAAATGACTGATTCATGATTGCAGCTGGAAAATTACTAGATGTACCCGAATTTGATACGACTCAAAATTCCGTCCTTCCAAAAATAAAATTACTGATTCATTATTGCAGCTGGAAAAATTTCACTAGATGTGCCCAATTGTAGACCATCCTAAAATATTTGTGTCCCTTCTTTCCAAAAATAAAATTACTGATTGCAGCTGGAAAATGTACTAGACTGAGCCCAATTTAATACCACCCAAAATTTGTCCTTCCAAAAATAAAATTACTGATTGATGATTGCAGCTGGAAAATTACTAGATGTGCCCAATCTAATACCACCCTAAGTTTGTCCTTCCAAAAATAAAATTACTGATTGATGATTGCAGCTGGAAAATTACGCGAAAGATGTGCCGAATTAAGACGACTGCAAAATTTTGCCGTCCTTCCAAAAATAAAATTACTGATTCATTATTGCTTCAGCCTAAAACCATACTAGATGTACCCAATTCAATACCACCCAAAATTTGTCCTTCCAAAAATAAAATTACTGATTTCACTATCGCAGCTGAAAATTTTACCAACATGTGCCCAAATTTAATACCACCCAAAATTTGTCCTTCCAAAAATAAAATTACTTGATTCATGATTGCAGCTGGAAGATTAGGAGTATGTACTCAATCTCTCAAGACTACCTTAAATTTGTCCTTCCAAAAATAAAATTACTGATTGGGCACTGGAAAATTACTAGATGAGCCCAATTTAATACCACCCAAAATTTGTCCTTCCAAAATAAAATTACTGATTCATGATTGCAGCTGGAAAATTACTAGATGGTGCCCAATTCAATACCACCCAAAATTTGTCCTTCCAAAAATAAAATTACTGATTCATGATTGCAGCTGGAAAATTACTAGATGTGCCCAATTGAATACCACCGAAAATTTGTCCTTCCAAAAATAAAATTACTGATTCATGATTGCAGCTGGAAAATTGCACACGAAATTCCTTTCGCCCCTAATTTGTCCTTCCAAGAAATCAATCACTTCACGTCAAGCTGGAAAATTTCACTAGATGTGCCCAATTTAATACCACCGAAAATTTGTCCTTCCAAAAATAAAATTACTGATCTGATTGCAGCTGGAAAATTTAATGACCCATTTATACGATTAATATTTTGTCTTTCAAAATAAAAATTACTAGACCCACTATTAGCTGATTAAAACCAGGAATATGTGCCCAATTTAATACCACCCAAAATTTGTCCTTCCAAAAATAAACCATTATGATTGCACAAAATTAATAATACGTAGCCAATTAATACCACCCAAAATTTGTCCTTCCAAAAATAAAATCACTGATTCATATAGCCAAAATAAAAACCAAAAACAAAAAACCCCAAAAAATTGATTGCAGCTGGAAAATTACTAGTATGTGCCCAATTTAATACCACCCAAAATTTGTCCTTCCAAAAATAAAATTACTGATTCATGATTGCAGCTGAAAAAATTACTAGATGTGCCCAATTTAATACCACCCAAAATTTGTCCTTCCAAAAATAAAATTACTGATTCATTATTGCAGCTTGAAAATTACTAGATGTACCCAATTTAATACCACCCAAAATTTGTCCTTCCAAAAATAAAATTACTGATTCATGATTGCAGCTGGAAAATTACTAGATGTGCCCAATTTAATACCACCCAAAATTTGTCCTTCCAAAAATAAAATTACTGATTCATGATTGCAGCTGGAAAATTACTAGATGTACCCAATTTAATACCACCCAAAATTTGTCCTTCCAAAAATAAAATTACTGATTGCAGCTGGAAAATTACTAGATGAGCCCAATTTAATACCACCCAAAATTTGTCCTTCCAAAAATAAAATTACTGATTCATGATTGCAGCTGGAAAATTACTAGATGTGCCCAATTTAATACCACCCAAAATTTGTCCTTCCAAAAATAAAATTACTGATTCATGATTGCAGCTGGAAAATTACTAGATGTGCCCAATTTAATACCACCCAAAATTTGTCCTTCCAAAAATAAAATTACTGATTCATGATTGCAGCTGGAAAATTACTAGATGTACCCAATTTAATACCACCCAAAATTTGTCCTTCCAAAAATAAAATTACTGATTCATGATTGCAGCTGGAAAATTTCACTAGATGTGCCCAATTTAATACCACCCAAAATTTGTCCTTCCAAAAATAAAATTACTGATTGCAGCTGGAAAATTACTAGATGAGCCCAATTTAATACCACCCAAAATTTGTCCTTCCAAAAATAAAATTACTGATTCATGATTGCAGCTGGAAAATTACTAGATGTGCCCAATTTAATACCACCCAAAATTTGTCCTTCCAAAAATAAAATTACTGATTCATGATTGCAGCTGGAAAATTACTAGATGTGCCCAATTTAATACCACCCAAACTTTGTCCTTCCAAAAATAAAATTACTGATTCATGATTGCAGCTGGAAAATTACTAGATGTACCCAATTTAATACCACCCAAAATTTTTTAATTACTCGATAATTCTTGTATTATACGGCTAACATTAAGAAAATTACAAGCCATATTATTCATTTCGCAATTTCTAAATTTATGTAGTAGCCATAAAATTTCTCGGAAATTTTTATCCGCACTGCCCTTTTTGATTTTAACGTGTAAAATCTATAATTTTAAGGATCTTCTTACGATATGGAGCAAACCTGAACGTCCGGCAAAGCCCTTGGTGCTCGGGAACAACGCAGCGGGTTTGCTGCTAATGCATTTACGTCACGAACTAATCCGGGACGGAGCAAGCGAAGCCGACGCGGATGCTGAGAAACCAAACGAATACGATGCGTCGCGAATGCCACTCGACTCCGTGGTACGACCAGCAATTGCCGCGTGCGATTGTGTTATTGTGACACCGGATCCCGGTAAGACCTTCATAATTAATAGTTTTTATTGGATCGTATACATAATATACATTTTATTGCTAATTGCCAACAAAAAAAACTAATTTTTAACCATTGTTCTCGAAAACTAAATATTTATTTGAAACGGAGCAAGCGTAGTTGACAAAATTTACTCAAATAGCGTTTGACTGTGAAAATGAATTTTTCTGTATATCGTATCTGGTCGTCGCATAATTCTTCACCAATTGATGGAATTTTGTAATTGATGGTGTAGTGAAACGCAGCTGTACACCTAGATTTCACCAATGATTACTCATCTACATTTTCACAAAACCGATACGAATAGGAGAGTTTTATTTTAATCGAACGGTTTTCTACGCACCCGTTTTCGTGCTATGAGCCACAGTCTAAAAAGTCCATAAAAAGGTTTTTCTTTTTAATTTTTACACGATAGGGTTTTTGCTTGTGAACAATAGGATTATTACATTTAGCACGCTGGTTTCATTGTCCCCAGATTGGGTGAGTTATTAACTATGTGGGATGGTGCCGAAGCAAATTTTGGCACCAAAAATTATATTTTACCACTTCTTCAGTATAAATGTATGCAGGTCATTAGAACGTGTCTATAAGTTTCTGGGGAGATAAATGGAAATTGTATTTGCATTGTATGCATCAAGTAAGGCAAGTGTTGGGATGCTACAACGTAAAACTCATTCTTCAAGTTATATTTTTCATAAAATTTTGCTATTTTTCTTAAAATTTCCAAAATTTTCACCTTTGTATTCCTAGGAGGAAGACCTATTATAGAGTTCTTTGGTTTTGATATATGATTAAATTATTGTCCCTAGCGTTGTCGTTGAAGCATTACCGGGCGTATAAATGCTCTCGTGTGAGTTTAAAGGGTCTTTGCTCTGTTTGGAGCGAAATATGTCAATAAGCGCAGAGTCGCCACACTCGCTCCGCCCTTTAATTTATTCGGTTTTAGTATGTACTGTGGCTTGTGGCTTGTATGAAGAGTATGCTGAAGTGGTGAATAGTTTGTACCGACTGGCTACCAGCTGACATCTTAGTTCGACCATTTTGTCACAACGGTGACTTTTTCGTCCCTTCAAATCAATGGACCATAATTGCCTCAGTGTATCGTAAAAGGGGACCGGTGTGTCAGGTCAATGTATAATGACGGCAGTAGGAAAGCAGTATACTTATATCTGCTATAAGTTTAAGAAGAATTTGTTGTATGATTATCCGATATTAGTTGTACCACTGAATTTGTCAAAACAGTTCCTTATTATGTTCGTAGGCGAGAACACTCAATGCCCTACATACACGGTACTACTACTAACACTATTATGTTCCAAACCTTCTCGCTAAACCACACAATAGGGTTTGCTTAATCTGCATATGTGATTATCTCACATTCTCTGGCTTTTCCAAAGTGCCTCGAAACTGACTGGAACATCCGATTTTGGGGGAGAGGGAGCAGACCGAACGGGGCTATAGCTGGAACGGGCTTGGGGGGGGGGGGGCGAGAAATTAGGTTTCTCCCAGATCAAACTGCCACCTTCAGCTGAAGTCGGGGGAGTGAAAAACAAGAAGATGCCATAATTAACCAATAATTAATGCCTATAATTAATAAGAGTCGCAGTTTAATATTTAATAATATAGATTATATCAGCATAATAATGTCGACAGACGGCAATTTTAGATTGTAACTCCGCAGGGTAAAAATCGGCTTTATTTTTTAGTCTCGCAGAATAATATCTGGGCTGACTGGGGAAACCAAAAATACGGTATGTGGGGTTAATTGGGAGTGCCTGGTTAACATCAGAATAAACAGGTGCCCTCTGATTGGGGAAGCGAGACTTTTTACGTTTTTATGCCTTGAATTTTTTGTGATTGCAGGTAGTGCTTACCACAAAACCACATCCTGGACCCAAGCTGATCCCACATCTGTTCGAACGATCTACAAGTGTATGGACGGTTCCTATCTCCGATCTCAATTTCGTCGTGTCGACGGCTTCTGGAATCCGCTAAGTCATTCGTATCCGATTGCGTTTGAAGTGGACTCGAACGAGTATAAAAGCGTCGATCATTACGTTGCTGACCGAGTGCTTCGCCATTCGTTCGGTCATATCATCGCGGCCGACAAGAGGCAGGAGTTTTTTGTCGACCTTCATCCGGAATATATTTGGTAAGTGGCGAGAACAAATAGTGCCGCCATCATTGATTATGCGGCCGACAAGAGGCAGGAGTTTTTTGTCGACCTTCATCCGGAATATATTTGGTAAGTGGAGAGAACAAATCGTGCCGGCATCATTGATTATGCGGCCGACAAGAGGCAGGAGTTTTTGTCGACCTTCATCCAGAATAGATTTGGTAAGTGGCGAGAACAAATAATGCCGCCATCATTGATTATGCGACCGACAAGAGCCAGGAGTTTTTTGTCGACCTTTATCCAGAATATATTTGGTAGTGGCGAGAACAAATAGTGCCGTCATCATTGATTATGGTGATGGCGTGTATTCGCAACACGCCCACGTCATTACTGTATTGTATTTTATTAATTTTTAGTTGAACTGAATGCAGGTAACTCAGGATTGCATAATTTTTGTAATTTATTAGTAGTTTATTATTTTTTATGTATTTATCAGGGAGTAACCGGAATTCCGGTTCCAGCGAAAGTCGTGTTCCGGTTGCGGTTCCTGCAAAGGGCAAAACCACACCGGAACCGGAATTTCGATTTGAAATTTTCCACATTTTTGCTTCATCGTGGTCCAAACATATATAATATATGTACAATGATCAAGTTCCAATACAACCAAGCACGAGAAAAAATTAACTTAGAAATTTGCCGTTTGAAACGTAAATAGGGCACATAATTTTAGTAGGAATTTTTCATATTAACCTGCAGGAGTTTCTTAAAACAAAGCCAAGTCGATGCCTGTAGCAGCTATTTTACACATTCAGAAGTCTGCGCGGTATGTCCGAATAAAACCGTCCAACTCGGTAACAGAGTATGAATTATTTAGAAGTACTTAACTGTAAGTTTGGCTAACATCAATTGTGTCAAGTACCCGCCAGTGCGCTTATAAACTTTGTAAATCAGTCTACATTGAAGTAAAGTAACATATCTGCAACGCAGCCAGGAACTGCGTTCTTGTCAATGAACTGTATTTATTGGAACTGGACGAGCAGTATAACAGTTTGTCTCATTTATGGCATCCTGATTAGAAAGTTATCATTATCATCCAACTAACGGGGCACTGTTTGTCCAACGCTAGCCTAAACAGTGTCTCTGACCACTGATCAGAAAGTTACCTTCTATTATTTTTTCAGAACCATTATAAATCAAAAATTTCAAGTTTCCTTACAACATGTAACAAACGTATGTGTAGTAAAGGGGGCGACTGGACACAGAGCGGAAATGTTTATTCTACGCTCCATGCGTTGTAGGCACATTCTATTTGTCGCATTATACGCAAGGTTGTACAGTGGAAGAGATTTTTTGCTCTGGATGTCCAAAAACCGACATATTCATCAATAAATAAACATTAGCTTCCTCAGTCTCATTAAAGTTTCAGAAAGGCAATAATGCTATCGCAATACATTAAGTTTAATGTAAAAGTTATTTTTAATACATTTTATATACACTATACCTTCATTTCTTCCTTCATCTGTTTTACTATATATAAGTTTCGAAGACCTGGTTCCGGATCCGGTTTAAATGGGCAGTTCCGGTTGCTGGTTCCTGTTCCGGTAAATTTCAGTTCCGGTTATTCCCTGGTATTTACATTATAATATATAGCGAACGAGGGTGAAACGGAGAGAACGTGCTTTCATTTTAAGGTATTTTGTTTAATCACGTGTAACACTGTGTTTGATGTATACTACTCTATATGCGTCATTTCACGAAACCATGTACTTTTGAAACACCACTTTTTCAAGTCAAAATGAAACGTTTTCGTTGTACAGTGTCTAGACACCTTCCGACATAAAAAACCCTGAATTTTTCGGATATGGATGTCTCTATGCAAAACGAGCCTAAAACCTGTTAAAGGGGTCGCCAAGGGTACCCCTTGGTGTCAAATTTTAATCCGAAATAAGTCATTATTCTGTACGTTAACGCAGTGACATGAGAACCGTGGTCTGTTTGTATGTAAGTCGGACTAAAAGGGTCACGGTCAAGCCATTTGGAGAACTTTCGACCTAAAATTGGTGCAGCTACTCCCCTTTTATGGTTAAAAATCGACCAATTTAGAACAAGCCTGTCGCAGAAGTTTTCCTACGCAACGGAGACAGCACCTACTGATACCATTTTATGCTCACAAACCAATCATGAGTTGGGGATGTCCGACAAAAAATTTTAGGCAGATCCTTAGGCCTTGTAAAAATTGGCACGCGATATGTGTTAGTCAGGGGAGGGGGGCTACACCTGAGGTCGGGGGGGCTATACTTCTCGTCGGGGGAGGGGCTACACCTTCCTACAACATACATTGCGTGGAACTTTGGCTACTTCTAGAGATTCTAGATTTATTTTAACACGCTGCTGCTCTAAAACAAACACAATTGATGTATAATTAGCTTACATTTAGGTGATGATACCAAGCACAATGGAAGAATAGAAGTGTGGGCAGGCAGAAGGGTTCCCTAGCTACCCAGTTAACAGCACGGCCCCATATCATGGTGGAATGATGATGAATAATGAACTTATACACTAATATGGTTCTTACCACCTTCGGTTTCGTTTACTATATATGCGGTCGGGGGGGGCTACTGATCGGCGGAGCTACGCGTCATGTCGGGGGGCGCTACATTTTCATTAAAACTTTTTAATACATGGGTCCATTTTTGTGGGGCGTTACTATGTTTCTATCCGGCCTATTGTATGATTATATGCCAAATTTGGCTTTTTTAAATTTAATTTTCGTCAGGTCGGGGGGGCTACATTTTGCATACCCCATTTTTGGCATTTTATGACATTCGACCTCATAATCAAACAATACATGGACAGACGCTGATATTCTTTTTCAATAACACCTGTACTGATTACGATTACCGTTATATAGCATTTTTGGCGCTAGTGCACTTTGACGTTATTTACCAGCGTATGCAAGCTGCCAGATTTGACCATGGTCGGGGAGGAAAGCTACTTGTCACGAAAAATTTTTTTGGAAGCTTGACGTTAGCTTCAGTGTGGATGCTTACTCACAAGTTTTTGCGGAAAAATTAGCAAATACCAAAGGATCACAGTGAAATGAAAACACGCATATGTATCATGTGCTAGCGATACGGCGAACGTTTATAGTGGGACGTGTTTTTGGCTTCATTTGGCCAACCTGGGTTGAGGGCCTCTGGCTCCAGCTATGTTAGGGGTACAGAGGTCCACCATATCTCATTATGGTCGCAAAAAATATGCTATTACTATACCTCACAGCGACATTAAATTTCCTTCCAAACCACTGGTGGTATGGGCCAAAAAATGCCGATGTACCTCTCCCCCGACTAAATGACATGGTTTCGTGAAATGATCCGTATATACTACTCTAAAACCTCTAGAACGCTGAACCCATTGAAAACCCTAAAACCTCGTCAATAAACCCACCGGAAACAACTGACAAGACATTAAAAATCATGCTGGTCTCTAGATAAACAAACCAACGTAATCGTTCTACTTAGGTAGTAGTTCTACATGTAGCCTACATGATCCTGGGGTGTTTAGTCCCACCGTTAATTACACACGAACAAACAGCAATGCGAGCATCAAAGGATATTTTATTTTATGATCTTTTTCCTAAGGCCTTAATGTGTCACCACTTATAACAGATGATATGCTTTATTTTCTTCAGTACAATACAACAGCTAAAACTCTACACACAATAAATAAATAAACGGCTTAACCGTACTCACCTTAATTGCGCAGCTTCTGAGGCCCTTCTCTAACTGCGCAACCGCTCAAATACCCGAGCTAGAAGTCTACTCTTAATTTTCCCCTTATTGTTTTCTGTAAGTGTTCCAAATTACATATAAAGTTTTCCAAGTTTTACTCTGGTTTCACTCCCGTAAAATTCCCACTTTAACCTAAGTGAATTTTAGTCGTTAGAGAGTAAGTTTTTGTGATTTTCCCCGAATTATTAAGTATAAACAAAATTTAAGATGTCCTTCAAAAATCCAGCAGATACACATACACATATTCGCTAATCTAGGCCCAATGTTTAAGGCACGCAACCCTTACACTCAAATCCGATATATTTACAACTTACACCTAGACTCACATAATACTCTCGTATTTCTCTTACTCCTGTAAAAACTCCCATAAAATTAGCTATGTCTTAAAATGATTCTACGCCCTGTATAAAAATTCTAACACACAAGTGAAATACATTAAGTGCGCATCATATACAAACGTAAACACACGACAGAAGGTACTGCATACATACACTACGTTCCGACATACAACAAAGTCACAAACATATTATGTGTCATAAACATACACTTCGTATAGAAATAAACATATACTTTTGTATACAACATTTCATGACAACAATGTAGACCGTAAACACACAATAAAAGCATTGCACAGGGTAAACAACAATAAATAAGGGAAACAAATTAACTCATGTGAAATGGAGTTAAGGGCTTCGGTCCGTCGTGTTTGGGGTTCACGACTTAACATGGGGTTCCGGCTTCACATGAGGGAATTTGTTTTCCAAGGCAATACATCGTTACAGTATGAAACCAAACAACTGAAAACAGACTTTATTCTGGAAATCAGGCTCATTTATTGAAAACTCATGAAAAGGCATGAAATATGCAAGCTGGACTCTAGATAATAAAATCATTGTGTTAAGCTTTCATAGGCCATTCTTGATGCCCTGCACGCAATATATAATCAGATAAATGAAAACGTCCTACATTTTGAAAATCGAGTTCGTCGACAGTAAAACGCTTGAAACCCCAAGAAAAGGTGTAATATAGCCAAGTTGGATTCTAGATAGCTAAACGATCGTATCCAGAGGGATTGATAACCAATTGGCAATCAAGGTAAGAACAAGCAATAACACCGTGAAATTTGATATAATCGCTGGCAAACTGTCGACGAAATATATTCGGGTCCACAGTGGCTCAGACAGCGGTCTCACTATAATTCGAGTCAGCAAAATTGTAAGTCTCGATCAGCTGATTCTGCATAGTGGAATCATGCAATTTTTATGCGAGGCCACTGTCGTGAGATATGGGCTCTGAAACAATGGTACCGGTATGGCCAAATTTGTTGAGAGCCCTTAAAACCTGTGTTTTGCCATCTTGACCCGAACATGGGTAGAAGCTATTCGAACTCAACTAAAGGGCACATCGTCATCACTTTTACTATCGAACAAAAAATTTTGTCGAAATCTATCCATCCGAAAATGAGCTATGAAAGGCGACAGACAAAAATGAAACTTTCACGATTTTTCCTCCTAACGCCCTCGTAGAAACTCTGTTCCATTATTTTTCCTCATGTACAATACTTTCGTCCGAGCATAAGCAATAATATGCGATGCGCGAATAATCTTTTTACAAAAGGGGCCCACCGGGATTTTCGACCTCTCCTCTAAGTCATGCCCTCAGGTTAGCTTCCGCCAGGTCTGGCATTATGATCTGAAATCAAAAACGATCGTCCTAACAAAGCTGTTAGAGCAAAATTCAATGCTGCTGCTTGTATTTCACTTATTCATGACAAATAGTTGAAACGTCCTCAAAGCCCCCGGTTAAAAGTTTGGTGTAGTGGAGGCGCCATGGTAAAAAGGCAGCATCAAACGAGTCATTATTTCTAAATTTATAGCTGAACATTTTTACTAGTAATTATGAAACTATCAGTATCAGGTATTGAGCAATCGATGTAAAGACGGGAACAGCTTTTGCCGGGGAGATAAGCTTTTGTAGCAGCAGCCGAAAATCTGGAAACCATCTCTGGGCTCTCCATTCGCTGAAAATTCTGTTGTGGCATGAAATGAGCCGAGGGCTTCCGATTTTGCCAGGGGGAATTTTTCCAAGAGAAAAGCGGTTAAAATCATGTATTGTGGAGAGAGAAGCAAATTTTCACAAAATTTGCGAAATTTTTGGCTTCGGAACGGAATTTAAGTACAATTTTCATCAAATTTTATGTGTTTGGGACAGATTGGAAATCAAAAAATTTGCTAAGAGGCAATGAACCGGGGGACCTGCTTTGAACTAGGGGTAACCAAAAATGCCCCAGTTTGGTGAGCCCAGTATCTAAACTTGGCTGGCTCGTTATCCCAGTCTATGAACAGCCCAAAATTTATGCTGGGCCATTATTAAAATTTCATAACCGTTTATAGGTCTGAAACTGAAGAGCTTGTGCGTCGAGTTAGACGTGACGACAAATCTTCAAAGCACAAGGGCATAGAAGTTGACTCGTCACAGACGGAAGACCTTCAGCGGGAAAGGGACACTACAGCCGAGTCAAAGGAACAACAGCTTTGCTCGGACGCTACGCTTCTCGAACACTTGGTCCGCGGAACGCTCGCTAAATTTGAGCAAAATCTTCAACTCGTCCCAGCCTTAATTGCAGATCATGCATTTTTGTACAGCCTCGATACGAGAATGTCGCCAAAATTAGGTCTCGCCTACGATCCTTGCCCTCATCAAGGCGAAGGAGCTCGGGAAAAGCATCCTACGAATAATAATAATAATAATAATGATTCTCCAAAGAATGAAAATTCTGCGGAAAATATTTGTCGGTCGGTATTTGATGCTTTGGCATTGGCGCATATTTTGCCTTCACCCGAAATGTATCCGGGCGCCGTCGCGGAGAATCTAACGGGTCAGATTTTGATGCAACTACGCGCTGACTTTATTGCACGAGGAAACGCTGTGCCTCGGCACTTTATCAGTTTCGGTGAGTTTTAACCTTTTGTAGCCGCAGTGGTTTTGTTGTTTCAAAATTTTCGTTTACTTAATAATATTGTTAAAAGAAGTGTTGGTAGTAGCTAAGTCAAATAATCGACACCAGAGTCTTTTCGCATTAGTAATCAGATCGGTTAGCGATACTTAGTAACAATTATCGAACAAATCAATTCAAAGAAAAGTTTTGCACACCACGTATTGTATGCATTGTTTGCCAACGTACCAACGGATTCCTTTCGTTACGCACTATTGTCGTCCATTCCAAGTCTCGTTGTTGTCGCGAGACTAGTACTTCATTTAGAGCATTAGCGACGATACGGCATTGTTGACGATCTCGCTGTAGCTGACCATGCCAGATGTACGATCTCGCTGTAGCTGACCATGGAGACTAGTACGCAGAGAGACACTGCTATTAGCGATCAAAAACTAGCATATATATGGCCGTTCTACCCGTGGGAAAAATGTGGGGGATTTCTATTGGGGGCCGCATGTTCATTCTGAGGGGAAGTCTCGAGACTTGACGCCGGCAAAATTTCATTTTTTGTGCATGGTTTTTGACATATATATTTTTGTCCTATTTTTTCTATTTGCATTCATTTTCGGCGCTGGTGGCATTATTGCGAATCGTAGCTGTTTTATTAAATCACCCAAGTGATAGCCGACATTCCTGCCTACATTTTATTTTTATTTTTGTGTGTTCTGAATCAATATCAAACTTGGGCATTTT